>JAQFZC010002242.1:0-24101 GCA_034695205.1 Dicyrtoma fusca | reverse complement strand
ATAATTGTGTGGCGGCCAAACTTGAGTTGAAAGCAGAATGTGGAAGGAAATAAATAAAAATGTGCTCTGCTAACTGCTAAAAGCTAGAATTCGGAATTCGGACTTTGTTTTGACCTTTGACACGATTGAGTGTCCATCCCCAACTTTGTAAAATTGTGGGTGTGTTTGTATACTAGCATTAGATTGTGAGTAGAAATATGGCTTTAAACGTGAGACGTGGCTACGAATTATCTCGTCTTTTTCGTCAAACTAGTCAAGGGATAGGATGTCGAACTTTGAAAACAACGACGACTGTTCACCCGAAGCCAGTCTATGATCAAGAGGAAAAAATCCTGAAAAAAGTTCTTGACGAGAGAGCTAAAGATCTTGTAAGAGCAGTTCATTGTTTTGTTATTGAGTTTTTGAGATGAAAAGATTGCATGCATTGGTTCAATGTGCTTTTTTGTTTTTTAAAACTAAGTTATCTAAGTAGTATATAGGTTATAGTAGGGCAGGGTCCTTTCGAAGTTAATTGTTTGTAGGTAGACTTGACACATTAGGTATGTTGCGTTTTAAAGTAGTAAAGTAAAGTAAAGTAATTGCTTTAACGTCAAATCGTACGTCAAATTTTTGGATCCTTGATAGATTATCTCTGTCTTCTTTCAGCCCGCAAGTTTGCAGAATCCTTATCAGAAGCCACAAAGGAAATGTTTGCTATGTGAGCACGGAATCCGACCTGACTATAAGAATGTCAAACTGTTAGCTCAATTTGTATCCCCGTACACGGGGATGTTGTATGGGAGACACATTACTGGCTTATGCAAACAGATGCATGACAGACTCGAGAATCAAGTTAGCAAAGCAATCATGTTCGGTAAGTGTATTCCTAGTATTTTAGGCAATACATTGTTTTTTTTTCAATTGTTGTTCGACTCCAAATTGTTGACTGTGTATGTTTAAGTATTTTAAAGGTACAGGAGAAACCAATTTATTTTTTGAAAATTCTTACAGTGGATATGTCCTGAGCTAAATAATGTGTGTGTTTCCAGGTTTCATGCCTTCATACATAAAAGAAGTTGAATTTTTGAAGGATCCAAAGTTGTGTGACCCTGAAAGACCTCTTCGTCCCCATAAATACTAATTTTTATTATGTAGTGTCGTATTATTACGATTAGTTCTTCTGATAGTTAAGGGGTTTAACACCCTATTTGTAAATAAGTACATAGTCGTTTTTTATGCCCCATTAATTCTTAAAACGTAATATTTAATTGTAATAGAGAATAAATTGATGGAATACCAACTTGCGAAGTACACCCACGTTATCGTAACACTGTCATTGTATTTTATTAAAACATATTGTAGTGGTATTTATATGCCATGCTATGAGGCCATAAGCTCTTGGATGATCATGAATAAAAATGAACGTGTGAGAACCGTCATAATAATAATAATTATTATTAATAATATTATAATAATATAATTATTATTGACGCTGTCAAGCGATGTTGATAATTATTTGTGTGCAGTAAAATTCATATTTTTATTCGACACATGAGCAAACTGATAATAAAACAGTTTCAAAAATCCAAAATAATTGGGAACGGGAACGGGAACCTAAAGGATTTACAAATTGTATTTAATCCGGCTTACATAATCGCGTTGTTATATCAAACTTTCTTTACAATAATACACTCTACGACTAGTCTGTATATTCCTTACACTAAAGTTTCACATCTAGACAGCGGATCAAAAGGCAATCTTTGCAATACGACTAATTCACAATCATTAAAGTATTTCATAATAGGAAATAATATACAGTCTCATTATTTAAATTCTAACTACACTAATAAACAGAATAAAGGCAGAAAAGTAGGATTCAACGGAAAAATTAATGCATTATGCCCCGAAATACTGAACCTTAAGTTTTTCGTTTAAGTTTCTTATTCGTGGCATATTGTAGTAGGTTAAGTAGATATTTACAGATATAATGAGAATTCATTCCAAGTACGATTCATTCGCTGTATGCACCGAAATCAGTTATCGATGTTACAATCAATCAACTATTGGGAAGCAATGGACAGTTGATATGTGGCGCGCACGTTTCCACGAGTCACGACATAAAATCTTATAATTGTTATAATTACTAACATCTCGTAACATCAGTGTAAAAACATTCTTAAAATATCCTAAAGTTTATTTTTCTGTGCTGGGCACAGTGACCGTGTACCATAGAAGTACCACTTTATTCACTATTTTCTATTTCGCGTAATTAGATTAACTGATTTGACTATTTTATATGAATCATTTTTTTTAAATATATCAGTATATTTGATCAATAAAGGAAAAAAGACCCCGAACAATTGTGCAGTGGGTGTGCATTTTTAACAACGAATCTTAATGTAAAAGTCACATTTACCTTCTTCAGTCTTTTCTAACGCTATCAATGAACAACAATAGATTCATATTATGTATTACTAGTGGTGAGTTTTCACTTCTACGGCGTATGTAATATATTTTATTATATATTGTAAAATGCAAATTTTAAACTCTAACTGTAAAAATTAATTAGGACTGCAGTAATACATACTCCTCTTACATACTACATACTCACTGGTTAGAAATACGATTCTTTCGCTCGGTTGCATTATAAAGTCATGAGTGATCGTATTGTGAATTTTGTAAGCTCGTATTTGTGCTGAAACAAATAGAGTTTATTAGGGGACAATGCGGGTACGTAGAACTTCAGTCGTTAAAATTCATTCGAAATATTTTTCTTTAACACGAGCAACGATAAATCTAGTACCAACGAATGTGACGTAAGGATCACCGCATCAGTCCTGCCAGAGGACTTCTACGCTTATCCCATTCACATTATACATTTGCACAGAATCACCATGACATCTCCCCGTAAACATTCACCCATCTGTACGCCCAACAAAAGTATGTTATTTTCTGGCTTGCGGTCTTACATAATTATTAGAAATATACGGATTAAACTGTGTTCACAACTCACTCACAAATCTCAACTCAGTTAACCATGAGCACCAGCAACATACTACAGGTACTATAGTTAAGTACACTCTTTTTTTCGAACCCATTTTTACAATTTACTAAAATCGTTTCTTGTAAACTGCAGTACTAAGCCATGCTCCAATGCAATGCAATGGTTAGACTGATTTAATAGCTTTCCTTAATACGGATCCAAGGCCGCTTGACTTTCTCTCTTTTACAAAAGAAAGAAGTCAGTCTACGCTAGGACTGACAGTACTGAGTACTGACAATGATCTCTGCTTGTAAACCTTGGTTTTTGATTTCTGACTGTCTGCATTTACGGACGTAATCGCTAATCGACCGAATAGACTCACTCTAATTTTGTCGGTCGTCATGTGACATCATGTGCTTTTACTTTTGGAAAAGCACGGCTGAATGTTGAACCCCATTTTGTTGTAACAGAAATCCAATCATGTAAGACACGCGTAGGTATGTTAGCATTACTAACGGATCGAAGAGATTAATATTAGAAAAGTACTATTTCATTATTCAAGATTTTTTTATGTTTTCGACAAACGGATTGGGCAATTCAGTAACAAATCTTTAAATGCTAAATGAGCGTGCAGGGTGCACACTACTAATGATGCACAACATTACTAATAGTAGTATCAAATCGTATCGTTCGTTCTGCCTTTCTAGTTGAAGTAGTACAATGTACTCGTTTTTGACATTTTAAAACTCCAACAGCTGTTCTTGGCGATACTGGTTAGGCTAACAAAATGATTAAAATTCAGCCAGAGACCTTCAACCATTATTTAAGGAAGGTACTTCTAACTACACAAATGGTGTATGAGACTGCAGGATGGTTACCTGCCCCAAATATGTAAGGGCAAGCGTTTTGCGCCTACTTTTATTATGCGATTATGCCACCCTTTAATTGCATAATTATACATATGATTATTTACTCGCTTTCATGCAGATGCTTTCCCATGTTTTAGATGAGAGCTAACTAGTAAGCACCAAGCACATGTACTATACCTAGATTCGAGTTAAATACTCATCTATGGCTCAGCGCAGTGTCACTATGTATATCTTAATTTTTATAAAAACTCTCACTTCAACTACAACCTCAAAAAGCACTTGATATGATTATAAATGTTGTGCGAAGAAATCATTTTTGAGCGAATTTGTTTAAATTGTACTGTGATCTGTAACTACTACACGTCATGTGAAATTTAACTGACAACTTTCGTCAGTTGATATACATAATTAAATGATAAACTGGGGATATAGGCCTTAAGCTCCGTGCTCTTAGTTGCGGAAAGTAACTACAACCTATTTGAATGAGTGACACGTTGCTTGCCCCATCCATTGGTATTATTTGTATTCATCATCTTCCTCATCATTAAATCACTTTAAAAGTGGATCAAATAAATACCAAAAAACAATTTAGCTTCTAAAAATAAAAAAAAGCAGCAGGCAAAAGTACCTTGCCTACACTTTAAAAGCTCATACTTGTCTAATCCAGGTAGCATAAAAATGCATAAATATTACGAACACAATATAATATGTTATAGCTTCCGGTCTTATCCGATCGAAGTTGAATACCCTATATACTCAAATTGGCTTAAAGGACAATATGATTTAGAGTACATGGCCGAATTAAACAGGCTATTAAATAGAAGTCAAGCCGAAGTTGAAGGAAGAGACCCACACCGCGCACTAGCAAATACGTCTGCCTTTAGTGGAGAAAGTTTATCCACGAATCATGATACGATGTCAGACCGTGAAACCTACAGTAGAATTAAGATCATTCAATCCTGATAATACTAATGAATTATAAACTATACAAATACCTTTCACTTTCCATTGGAAAATTGTCGGAATTCACAGATTTTGATTAATCGAATTCAAATGATAATGACATTGAATTGTGCAGTACAAATGCATATAATTATCTCTACTATTATTATTATGTGTATCATTCGCTATGAGTTTTTAAGAAGAGTCTTCCTGGACGGTTTGATTTACTTTATAACATTGAGTTACAGATTCGTGGAGGGTAAGCTACGTTCATCGAACTTCTCTATGCATTTTTCTCGGCCGATCTTGCGGTAGTGATTCTTTCAGTCTTTGTTACTTTGCTCCTTTCTTTTCTCCGACTGGATATTGTGCCAGTCAAATTAGATGGTATCTGAAAATGGATTTGTAAGAGCATTGATAATTAGAGATAAATAATAGTACGAATCCAAATAATATAAAGGTGTAAAAACGACAAAACGTATATACTATCATATACTACAACTATCACGCTTTATGGCTCACAAGTAGCAATACCCACAATTTAATTATTAATGATTAGAGAACTCGGGCTGACAACTTAAACCCCTTTGACATTCATAAAACCAAGAAATAAGTAGTCATTTTAATTGACATTAACGTCCCTAGAGCAAGCACATTAATCAGATGGTATGGTGCACGTTCCGACTACTAATACTACTTCCAGCACTCAGCACACAGTAGTTATCAAGCTTGCAGCATTATTGTGATTCATATTGTCAGTGGTTGTCAGTATTACATACAGATGTTTAAATGCCGTTATCAGAAAAACAGAAATCCCAAAGTTGAAATTCAAATCTTAATTCGTGTGGTAAACTTCATGGTAGATATAATGAAAAATGAACACAGCAAACACTTCACTCTTTCACCAAAAGTATTACCTAATAACTTGAAATATAAAACGCTGCTCTCTCAACTTTTTTGCTTATCCTTTGGTTGTACAGATTTTTCTGTTTCTGTCCCAGATACACTACTACTGACACTGGTGGTACTGGCAGTAGGACTAGGCGAGCTATTTAAGGCAGACGAGGAGTCGGGTTTTGAGGGAGTAAAAGGATTGAAAACACGTCTAAAGGAACTGGGGTGCCAGGAAAGTCCATTTTTCGAACTTTTATCGTCATGACTGGTTCGTCCAGCGAAGGAGCTACTCTGTTTGAGTCGCACGGTGTTTGGATTTTCGCTAAGTTTAGGGATAACAGCTCTTTGCTTAACTTCTTTTGCGATTATAGGTGCCGTTGCACTGGCCATTACATCTGTCAGCGCTTCCGCTGTGTTCTTGGGAGGCTTGGGAGCACTATATGACTTCGGGCTCTCCTTTTTTCGGACGCCTTCCCCTGATCCTGAAGCTAAAGTAGGGGGCTCGAATGCTTGGAGAACAGTTTTACCTACTGTTTTAAGCTGAACTTTTTTTGGGAGATTTTCTAAACCCTCTAAAACTTCACTAACTGGCCCAGACAAATCTTGTATTTCCTCGATAACTGCTTCTCCACTGACTCTTACACCATCATCATCACACTCATAAAACTCATCGCCACTTTCAGATTTCATTTCATCACCTGTAACGTCTTCAATCTCTACCTCATTCAACGTAGGCATGTTATGCAAGCTTAACTCTGTCTGATTATGCATAGTTGGGGAAAAACTAACTGGAATGGCATTAGGAAAAGGTACAGGTAAACCAGGTGGGGAACTATTGGTGGGATACCAGCCATAAATCACTTGAATAGGGCGTCTGTCTCCAGGGTCAATCCCCAACGAGCTCCTACGTCCATACTGCTCCATAATAATCGTCTATTAATACGATAACGGGCTAATGGTTAATCATATTAATTACCGATTTATTTCACCGACCATATAAGATAGGCACACCTAAATTGCCCTTACATCTAGATTTAGGCCATTTTTTGCGTAAAACATCAAATCGTTTACCTCTATATTACGCTTCCTTGTGCTACTGCGTAATCTCCGCGAGTCTGATGCATCCGAGTCTCCACCGTCATGAGACGCAGCCTCCTGCGAGAGAACAACCGCTGCCGGACGGCGATCGCGAGGCATATTACGTCTCTCTGAATTGTTGTCACTCAAATCGACGTCACCCATTTCATCATCAACCAGGTCTTGGACCGGTACATTCCTGATGATTCACATTAAGTTTCTTTACACTACCGTTATTCTTATGAAAGCTTGTTTCATTACTTTTTTGTTCATCTTTTCATTGCATTCATATAGAATAAAAAACCAATTTCATACCGTTCAAAATACATCTCAGCTCCCATATTTGGATGGGGAAATCCATCTACAAACTCGCGATTACCTAATGAATTCAGAATTATAGCAATTCAGTTAGTGTTCAAAGGTACTTTGTTGTGGTTTTAGAAATGTACTCCCTTGTTAAGTAAAACTCAAACTCTTTATTACATAACACCTATGACCTACACAAATATCGACAAGATTAAACAATGAAAGTTTTTCATTTGTACCTGGTCCAGGTGGAGCCCCAAGGAACCGCTGGGGGTATCCTCGATTCAAATCGTTCATGCTACAAGTACGGCGGAAGTTATCAAGCATTGGATCGCCAGCCTTCAAAACGTAATTTAAAAAAACGTCATAATTCGTAAGCATCCACTCAAACCTAAATTATACTGTCATTATTAAAAATTCGAGCAGCATTGTACCGCCCTTCAAAATCGAGTGTAAATAATACCCTGAATGTCGCTGCCATTACAATTTCTGATACAGATGTCAATGCCTTATATCCCCATTTAATCAAAGCCCCACTAGCTTTCGCCTTAAAATCAGCCAAGCACGCGTCAATCTCCTGGAAGTAGAGTTAAAAATTGAACTTTAGGTTAGAAAGGAATAAAATGAAACGAAAATGCTGGGTGTGAAATGTTTAAAGATACATATATATTTATGGCATACTTCTTCATGACTAAGTAAAGCTGGATGAATATATTTGCGATACAAAATGGCCCCTCCACGTGTTGAAGACGATATCATCCAGAGCAAAAACAGAATCTTTCCTTCATAGTAAAATGGAAACCTAGAAACATCACAGGAAAAAAACATTGGACTTGAAAATATAATTTGACTGATCCGACGTTTTACACTTCCACCAACATAATGCTGCAAAAAACGTGTATTTGGGTGAATAACATCCTCCCTTCACGTGAGAGTATACGCAGTGAAAGTACTAGATAGTAGGTACCTATATACATAGGTACCTAAACAATATTTTAAAATAACCCACAAGCCAAATAAAATTCAAATTCAAACGTACCAGCACCCAATAAAAGTATCTGCAAAAACCTCCACGACACTGAAAACCGCAAAGGCAATCCAATACATCATCCAGTTGACCTAAAAGTTGCACCAGATATACAAAATGTATAACAAATACGACAAACAATGCATTTCATTTTCATGCGATAATATCCATACTTTCCAAACTTATGATTATACTTTATTGCGTGTACTCTCTCCGTTTCTGCGTCTACCTCAAAAAAAATAATACAAATAACATGAACCTACACTGGCAAATAATAGTAATGAAATTAGCCATCCGTGAAGCATATGTACAATCTACGTGACGCTCAACATTTACGCATCCTGAAAGAAAATGATCCAAGTCCCAGCAGTTGCTCCTGCTTAGCTTAATGGTTACAATAAATTAAAATTTTGCTTCCACTACCAAACTAGCGCTTGTTTCTTTATTATACGTTTTAGATTTTCTGTCAACAATTCCTGCCACATGACCATGTCCACTTTGAAGTAATTTGGCTGCGTTTCCAACGAACACATGCACGTGTATCTGTATACACAACTACCTCCCTACGTTTACAGCTAAACACGGTTATTTCATGCAGTCGTAAGCTGCAACATTGTTTCATGGGTTTTCCATTCATTTAGAACAACAATGCAGATGTTAAGCATTGATATACACTGAAAGTAGCAAAGGCTAAAAATGTTCTAGTCGGTAACACTTTGGCTTATGGCCCACCTACCGCTATCACATGTCTATATACAAGGGTGCCTATACTATGTATATACACAGAACTACACCCACTCAGCACAATTAGAAATTGTAATTATACAATCCATAAAAAACTTACATATTCTCGTACATCCTTGGTCTTGACCGCTTTAAATGAGCAGTAGGCAGGATACATTAACCCGTAGGTTAATCTAAAATAAAACAAAAACAGATGTAGGCACTCATTAAAACTAATGTAAAGAGGAAGAACCAAATTTAAATTAAAAACTAAGTTCGGACATAATAAATGGTTGTCCTTATTTTTGAACTGTATGATTGCCTTTATTTCATCTATTATGCCATCAATTTATCAACTCAATTGGATGCATCAACTAGTCAGATTCAGATTAGGTCTGTTAAATCAATGCAGAACCTGATTGTATCAGAATTTCCCCTCATTTGGCAATAACTACTATTATCTGCATAGGATTTGTTTATTCTGTAAGGTCAATTGCTGTTATTTGAAGTGATTAAAAATGATATTTTTCTTTATCTTAATGAAAATCAATACTATTGACAGCACGATGCGACATACTTATTTATTAAGTAAGTTAAGCACGCCTAAGCGCGTCTTTTGCTTTCAATATTAATATATTAATGTACAAATACTATAGGCACTACGATTACCACAATATCCAATTGTTTTACGTAAATTTTTCTTTACTTAATAAAAAAAAGAGTAGTCAAAGTGAGTGTTTGTTTCAAAGAATGACTCAAATTGTCGAAATATTCAACACAAGCGAAGCACGGGAGAATACTAGTTGCAAAGTTGCAACCAATAGGCTCGGGAAATAAATGTAATAATTGTATAGGTATAACAAAAGATAAGAAAATGTCCTAAAATTTCGAAATGATTAACACAGTAGAGATCATCTTAAACACAAAATATAGAGAAAAATCGTCACTCTTTACTTTACTTTACAGTGATTTAGAATTGCATAGAACATTTAGACTCGGAGTCAGCACGGCAAAAAGATAGAAATGTAGGCACCCATAACAAATCTCTTCCTCTTCCTGTCACTTTCTACTTAATAAACGCCGTCATAGTGTTGAATTCATATTCGACGACGTCGACGCATTAACCAGACCAAAACTTACACGTACAGTATTAATATTACAATAAATAAACGTAGCCATTCCAAGTTGTCAAGTCTGCAATTTTATTTCATCCACGTAAACTTGGATGAAATAAAATTGCATTTCCTAAAAGAGAGTTAGCGCTAAAAGTAGAGCATGCTAAAATATCAATAAACCACTTACCTATGTTAATACTGTTAACACTAAAATCTGTTTTTTCTTTTAGCTTAAACATTACATCCTCATTTGCCTAACAATAAGTGAAAATGACTAAATCAAAAGTTAGTAGAAAAATGATACAACTATGTAGGTACATATTACATATTGAAAATTAACTTATAACAAATTTCACTGTAAACCACCAAACAAAATATAAGTTGCATACAATAGCCTCACAGCACAGTATAATTAGGTAAGTTTATAGGAAGGTAGATTAATCTGCATGTTCCTATCCATGCTTTGAGTGGTGAGACAGTAGAACACAGTACAACACAGTTCACCAAGGGTGCCATTGCATCTCACACCGCACCGCTGTGAGAGAGAATAACGGTGATAATGACAATGAGAACTTGTTATATTGCTCTTTTGTGAAGGTGGGAGCAAGTTACCATTTTCGGACGCCATATGAGAATTCCTCAGCAGATCAACTAACAGTGTCAATAAAGACGAAGAACGATTTCAAAGAGACGCAGGATAAGGAAACATCTAACAAAATATTATCATGTTATCTTGTGAACTATCGAGGAGCATCGCTACAACGCAACGCAATGACAATTTGGAGTCAATTATTCGAGTCACTATACCGCAGTAGTGCAAAACTCAGTCAAAATAGAACAACAATGTAATACTATACAAAAGCACAATTCATTTCCCTTTCAACTGATGCGCAGTTTAGAACCCTGAATAACAAAAAGCAAATTGAAGATAATTCTGATATACTACTGTGGACATCCTTTATTAGCCCTGCAAGCAACACAGATTAAATCTTTTACATGCTTGAGAGAACGTACCATATAAACAGCGCATTACACAGGTGCGCATCAAATGCATAAAAATATTAGAACATGAAGTCAACTCCATAGTGGCTGGGAATTAGTAATACATAGAATCATTGTCAGCAAGCCCGCATCTAAGTGATCGAAGAGCTAAAAGCTTACACAGGCTAAGCTAAACAAAATACAATCATGCAATTAATAAATAAGGAGAGAGCAAAATTACCTTATCCAAGGCAATAAAATTGCAGCCATTAGACTCGTTTTATGTTTGCGTAGGTTTCACCCTTCAGTATGCATCCCTTTGCCTCCGAATCTTCCTCTTCCAATTATTACTATTATTAACAAACTCAACCCAATAAATCTGAATCTTCCAAGAGCTGCATTTTTTGTTGTTGTGATAAGTATTGAACTCAAATCACATCGGTAATAATTATTCTGGTGTAAGTATAGTCGTAGAATCAACGATCACAAGTCATACCTGAGTCATGACGAAATACAAAATATTATTTAATTTTTCTTAACTGTAGCATGACTTGATTTGGTTTATGACTGCTGTCTCACCTACGCATAGATTTTTTTTTGTTTTTGCAGTCGCTGATGGTCGATAATTATATGGACCTACCCATTGGAATATTTGTCCCCCAGTCTCACATCGACATCAACCTCGGACTCCATTGAAGCCAAAGCAATCAATATTTTTTTCTATTTTTTTATGATAAATAAACCAAACCCACAATACAAAGAGATTCTCACTAGTAGTTAAATGAAAGATCTAAATATAAATAACGATGACGCTATTGTAATAATAAACGGTTATTTTATACTGGACTTGATTTGGTGAAGACATATTTGGTTCAAAGATTAAGCAATTGAACAATGGTTATATGTAGATAGCTGACTTGTACAGCAATGTGTAGGTAACTATACACCGTTTCTCCATCACAGCTTCACAGCTCCAAGTGCGAACGGACGAACACAAACAACGTCTTATAGTCATTAGAAATAAACTTTTAAACCTTCAGTAAAATAAAGTAATATGTAAGTTCGAGAAAAAAATAAAATTCGGATAATTTTGGATGTATTTACAATTAAATTTATTAATTAATCTAAGGATGGTGTATTGCTGTACAATGATGAGCGAGATTAAAATAATAATTTATGAGGGATTGTAAATTTAGTAAAAGGCATGAAGACCAGGACACAACCGAAGAACAAATACAACTAATGAAGATGCTATTTGCGTCTTCACAAACACTGAGATAAAAAGACAGGGAGAGAGCGTATAAAAACCAGTAATGTGCCGTCCTATTCTCTTTTTTTCCCCTTCTCCGAAAAGAGAGGATGAGACTTTGCAATTGCAAATTTGCCATGTGCGCAGGGTAGCTATGTAATTATATGGGAACTACGTAGAACAGCAGAAGCACCAAAAAGACATTTTCGTATGTACAAGACACATGTTGTTAGTAAATAGTCCATTTACCAATCTAAAAATAAGTATTCCCAGTCCTGTGGCTGCACTACGTGGTACTAGGCTCCAAGAGTGGAAAATGTCAGAAGGTTTTCATTTATGAAAAGTCAACCGAAATAGTGAGCTAGAAGAAGGCATCTTCAAATGCTTTCTTTAAAGTCAACTTGAATGAAACCCAAAAGTATAGCGATAAGCCATATTATAGCCTACATAGGGCGTGTTGTTAACCCATTAGAAGAAGATCCGGCGGCGGTCTGGAAAATTGGAACACTGAAATCCAGACAAGCGGGCCTAAATTGCTTCCCTTTAAAAAGGTCAAGCTTCACAACTTTTTTAACCCTAAGAAACTTGGTATAGAAAACTGGAACCGCAATAAGCTTCCAGTCCAGAGTCCAGACTAGTACTCACCGCACGTATGCAGTCCACATATTCTTTCTACTGATGACTGGGACGACTGGGAGTAAACTTGGCATGGTCAAAATTTTAAATTTTTCGCTCGAAACTAAATTAAACATTCCAAAGACATTTTTAATTCTAAAACACATAATAATGATCAAATTCAGATTTTTATAAGATAAAGGGAAAGGATTCAGAGTAATCATTAAAATCCACACCGTGAAAAGTCTTAAAAAAGAGTTTTACTTATTGAATAAAGTCGCTCACTAGTAGTACCTACCTACCTAACTAATTTACCTAATGAAAAAGACAACATTCTTACACAATGCGAAATGTTGATTGTGTTTAAACTGTATTTTCTGATATCCACACACTTTCTTTAATCAAGTTTGTAAAAATTCAAGCAGGCGCATTTTGCCTCTGTCAAGCACGACCAGGCTACATACTGACAGACAACAGATCATCACTGTCTTTCTACACTTTTCGGCTTGACTCAAAAACTTGGATTTAACAACACAGTCATATGTATTAGTTAGTAGTTCCTGCCTCGTGTACCACATTTGTACCTAGTATTATTAGGATCTACTCTCGCTATTCATTTGGTATCATTTAGGTGATATCTGCATAAATGGTGAGCCACAGTGCCAAAATACATCATCACCAATCGCCCTTTTTTCAGTGTTATGCATTACATTTTACATTAAGCATCAACTTTCTACCACGCCGCATTAAACCTTGAGAATTAGTAAGCCGTGAGACTGGTAACCACGACTCATTTAAAATGACTAATAAAAATATGGTTTTCTTCAAGTTTGAGCGAGCCTGACAACACATTATTCGAAATTCCAGGCATTTTGTTTCTGACACTACTATGTGTTGGTGGAATGCATGTAATTATCTGGATTTCAGTAAGCAGTTATTCCACTATAACTAAGCTATGAACAATGGTGTCGCTTGCGGTATGTTTTTTTTTTTATTATTTATTATCAAATGTAAATGCATAACAATTAGAAGAAACCAAAGCATTTCCTGTGCTCGCAGTTGTCTAAATTAAGTAGGATGCATTGTTAAGATTAATATTAATGCTACCAAGTGCAGTTCAAAGGAAAACCAGTAGATTTGTCTCTTCAAGTGCCTTTCTAAGCAAACAAAAGAGAGCCAGTCATGAACCACCTTAATGTAATATAAACGAAGTGTAGGCGTTTATTTTGATAGTTTAACGGTACAGCATGAAGTAATTTTTACACATTACAGTTACCAATTCAAGGATGTTAATGAATCAGATATGCTTTGCATATCCTTAGCATAATATTATAGTGCTCAATTCGTTAAGGTCGTTGATTACCACTCAACATAAATTGTACATCTTACAGCTGGTTAACTTTTTAGCCACATGCAGCTTGTAAATTAAAAACATTACAACATTTATAATATTCTAGATTTGAGCTCAAGTCAGCAGTTTCCATGATACTGCTGTTTTTTATTACAGATACGGAACGTACCTAAGTATATACGCACGTGGCATGTATATGTATATATGATATATAATTCTTTTAAAACCATTTTCTTTAAATTATCTGCTGCAGGTTATTTTTCCTTAAGTACATATGTATGCCATTACATGAGCAACTTAAACTTGAAGCGTTCCGTTCTTTACTCCATTGTTTATGCAGTAATTCCTTATTATTTCATCCGTATTGATCACAAAAGAATCAAGTTTAACTTTAACCTTCTTAACAGCAACAGTAAAGGGATAAATAATATTAGGTATCTACCGTGTATATAACTAGGTGTGCCAATTCTATTACTGTTGTCACCGTAAGCTGCATAGTCTTAATAGTCTTTACTCAGAAGTTTTAAGTGTATCTGGGTACGGTAACTTAAATTAATTATTTTCATTGATCTTTCGATTCCGCGGCTAATTGTTAGAAGCGCCAGGAACCAACAAACATTACACTACTCAACAATTAATACTTTGGGATCAATTGACTTTTGATTATGTATCAGAAAACAAGAACAATTCACACCAAAACAAGAACACAGTCAATGCAAATGACAGTCAATTGAACTGAAAGCGCATAAACTATGAGCACCTGTAAAAATAGAGGTAAAACCCTATGCCTACCGTTTAAAAAACATATTTTCAGGTCATTTTAAGGTTGCTCTTTTGAACTACTATTATTCTATGACTGCACTAAAAAATTTACTATTAAGCACATAATTATATACCATATATATTAACACCTACCATATGAAGTCAGACTTTGTAACTTGTAACAATACCGCGCGAGCCACTTATAGATTTTGACCTAATTTACATTTTACATAGCATCAGCAGGAATGAATGAATGGAGACTTTCCACCCGATGAATAAAAAAAGCAACATTTACAACTTACTAGTTAGTAAGATAATGATAATAAAATATTCGGCACATGGAATGTAATCACCTACCTATGCATGTATACAGGTAGACGTGTTCTACTGAGCGGTGAATAGTGGGTATGCAAGCTGTAAAAAGCAAAGGCTCTCCCGGCCAAATCTCCTAATAGATCTAATAGAAGAGATTCGTAAGATGGTAGAGTTGATTATTTATCTCCATCACAGTCAATGCAATCTTGTACACCAAATATTCAAATTGGATTTAGGCATTCATTTTTACGTGTGCACTAGGACAAGAAGCTTGAGCGAAATGCCATGGTACAGTGCGTAGCTAGACGCAATACTAGAAGTGTACATTTTGTACAGCCCAACTGAAAGCATTCATAATTGAGGTTGCGATTGTTGCAACGGCATCACTGCGATGAACAGGAAGCAAGCCCGAGTTAATTAGGTAGGCACCACGCATCAGTTCTCAACGATGATAGCAGAAACTCCACTAAACCCACTTCACCGTAATTATTGCGATGATCCAATTTCAGCAATCTCTCTTAATCTCTAGTATGACACACACTAAAGTATATGGTAAAGGTTAAGTTGGAAACAGACAGCAGCTAGATTTGTATGTACCTAGTTAAATATATGCATGCCCCAGCATCATTATTTCTAGGTACATACATACACATTTGCTTATTACCATAGAGCTCACTAATAATTGCATCATGAATCCAGACGATCCCCCATTACATTCCTATTATCCTGCTGCTACTGCTACGGTCCAAAGACTTGCAGAAATTTATTTAAATTAACTATAAAATCTGTTTCGTCCTTTAGAACTCACTCTTTGTTCTCTGAGCGGGGTGTCTTGACGAAGCATGGTAAGAATTTTACCCTTTTGCGGCATAGTGAACGTACTTACCTAAGTATTTGTATTAACTAGTCAAATAAAAGTTCTTTCCTCCACTTGGAGGACAATGTCAATGAGACATGAAGAGGGTAAGGACATGAACGTAGATACAAAACTTTTACCATAAAAATCAAATGTCAAGAACGTTCTTCACATCCGGACTAACAAAAGGAGCAATAATAATTACAGACCACAATAGGAGAACTGACAAGAGAGATCTGTCAGGCGAGCTTTTATTTGGTCTTTGATGATTTAACAGTGACAGCATGAACGTGTACATATATGCGATTACGCTTTAATAGTTCATACAGACTCCATCCGAGTGTCTTGTCTCATAGGCTTTATTGTTAGTGTGAAATTCATATACGACAATCAAATAGAAAGACCGTCAAGGTTAAGCGTAGTGGACACTGAAATGAGAAATTGCTTCCAACGTTAAGCATAGGAGTGAAGGTGGCCTTGTTTGTTAAGTAACTTTAGAGCTCGCTTCGAAATTCCGGAACAGATTGGTGACAGTGACAGTGTATGCACAGTACTAATACGTAATCTACTCCTTATTCTATATCCTCTATTCATCCCCTTTTGGGGATCAGGAGCAGGAACTTGAGGGATTTTCACGCACGTCTTACCCTGTATCTGCAGTTCCGAAACTAGCCAACAACTCAGAGTCAAAACTGTAGCAAACGTAGGTATATTACATACGAATATCATTACCATGCGGTGGCACTTACCTGCTTTTCATACATAAAAAATAGATTTTTTGAACCAACATTTGTAATTCAAAACTGATGACACTCTTGTAAATCACATTTTTTGTCACGTTAAATAATTGGTTTCGGAACCACTGGGGAACTTACACGCCATGCAACAGAACCTTTGATTCGCCCCTATCCACAAAAGAGGACTAGGGCCAATTGGGTGGATAGTTTACAACAACTGCTAAATATACAAATAAATACAAAAGATGCAATTCTATTTTTTGGATTTTTAAATTATGTCCCACTATACCTAAAAACGTGTATTCCTGTACATACAATAAAGTCTTAGTGTTGTAGCCTCTTAATCCCAATTGAATTTTTTAGGCTGCCTTAAAGAATAGCAAAAATAATTATATTTACATAGTTTTTCGATATTGTACTATGATGCTTCCTCACAGTTGACAGTATGCATTTAAGTGCTCGTTGTCGCCGCTGTATTGGAAGTGGTTGTATAGCAGTAAAAAAAAACAGAAGTAAGGGAGTGAATAGTAAAGGCGCTTGAGGAACAATCATGATTTTACATCTGCTCAGTTGCCTTGCCTACATCTCCAAAAATGGAGAAAACCTTCCTTGCGTATGACTGTGTACATTCAATCAGACATCAGATAGATTATCTTTCATTTTACTTACTCATATACCTACATTTGTACTGCATACACTGATAGCAAGGTTAGGCAACAGTAATAGGTCTTGCTCTTTCTTTACCACGAAGATGGCTTCGATGGGTATACACTTAGCCTAGATAATTACGTTTTAGTGTTAGTATATATGTATGTAGGTACATACCTCAGTCTCCTCATGCTCGGATAAACCTTATTTTTAAATACTGATACTACAAGGCTACAAGACATACTAGGTACATAAATAAAGTACAGTTATAGCAAAATTAACCTGCCAGCAAATTATTGCTGAATTACAGACATCACAATTAGTACGTAGAATATACGTACCTAAGCATTTTGTCTCAACCAACATCTTTGTCTTTGCAAATCATCAACAGAAACATTGAATAATCTGGACGGAAATGACTTCAAGAGTGCTCGGGCGGTGTTTCAAGACTTTCCATAACTGGAAGTTATACATAAAGCTTATCAACAAACATAAACAATAACACAACGTTTCGAGAGTAGTTAATTGCCATCAACTCTAAATGGGAATTGCGACAAAAATCGTTTTACGTAAGCTTTAATACGATTGCACAATGGTATGCTATTTTCGACCGGGTGCACGTGTTTTAGAATGGATTTCCTTTCGATTGGACGTCTACACACAAAGTAGGTACGTAAGTAAGTAGGTACCTAGGTATATACATTAAATAAAGAATAAACTCAAAGCAGGCAGCAATTTCGTTTTCATATCAGTAACTTAGCTTATATGAACGATGATTTCTCTAGGTATGTACCTACTAAGGGCATTCCTTACTTCTATAATAAGCAAACCTTGCTTTCTTGTCGTATGGAACTTACTTAAATCTTAGAACGTTTTGCAGAGTTTCTATATACGAATTGAAAATACAGATAATGACGACTGTGTTTCTGTGAGAACGGGAATAGAGAGAATGAGAAAGGATACAGAAACATAACGTGAAAAGCAAAAAGACGACTGCAAAGTATAGACGCTACTGAAGATTTACAATTTCTAGTCGGCGCACTGGCTGCTTCATTGCTTTAAATTTCAAGTCGAAAATACCCTTCCATGATAAAAAATTTGAGAAATACCTATATACGCCTGCCTAAATGCTCTTCCAAAAGCATCAAAGGAAGCATTCCAACCCAGTAGTGTTGCTTAGGATTACATGCACCAACGTTGTGCATAAATCATAGCACAGAATAGGGCTTTTGAACACATTTTTGCTCCATCTTTACAATACCACACACTATATACTCATTAAGTTTTTTGTCTTACGAAGGGGAAACGCTGTATCTGTTAAATAACCAGGAAAATCATGGCCTGACAAAATTCGACTTAAAATTGATCTGCAAAGTCTTCCCCAGTAGCTCAATCCTGTTCTTTGAGTTGGTTTAATCCCAAAGCAGAAAATTAATACAAGATGCCAACAATGGGACGTGACTCCCATGAGCACAAATGACAAATGCAAACTATGTTCATGTGATTTTTCCTTTGAACTTCTGAAATTCTGAACTGCGGTAAAAGTGTTTCGCTAAAATACGTCAACATCGTAGAATTTGTCTTTAACCAGGCTAAACTATTGCAATTATGAGGAATAGTAGGTATAGTGAAAAAGTTGTATTGTAAGGGATCTGTGAATAAAAAAACCGGCGTCCGTTTTACTTTTTGTTGTTGGTGAATAGGATTATGAAATTTGAAGTAAGATGATGTAAGCTGTTCATTTGAGAAAAAATATTTCTAAAAAATGAAGTTAGTGACGTAAGATCTATTGAAAAATCCAAAAATCACATGAATTATTCTCGACTGAGGTAAAACAGACAGGTTCCCTAATAATTGCTAAACATCTAAAGTGAACTTGTTTCCCATTGGACTCCATTACGTTTAACTTCATACACTTCAGTTAACACAAGCATATGATCACAGAACGCAGTGAATCATTAACTAATTACAATTAAATCTTCCCGTGTAGCCTAACTGATCTCATAGTATCTCAAGTTGTTTTCTATATCAATTTTTAAAAAACTGTTTTTGCTGATCCCGTATTTACAAAATGTTTAAAAGAACCTTTAGCTTAAAAAAGATTTTTTTATTGTTCACTCCGGTTGCGGTTTGTTAAAATACCTATAGTTTATTTAGAGCGCATGCTGATCCGTTAATTTAGCTTTCAAATTGCTGCTATTTACTTTCCATGTTTTGTTTTTTCTACATTTTAAAAATATTGACACAAATTTTTATGACCCCAACTTATTCCAGCCAACTTGATTTTGTATTCTAGAAAATCAAATTCTGCATCTAGGGTCAAGGCTAAAATTTAATTTTATAACTGTTTTGATTGCTGTAAAAGCCGCACTCCGACTCCTAAAATAAATCCTTTTTTTTACTTTGTGAAACATTAAAAGGTCGTTTTGCATATTACGAATGAATGGTAGAAGGTCGTTTGTCCCTTTTAGAACAAACAGTAAAATGTCGTTTTGCAAAACGTTAAAAGGTCATTTAGCACTTTTTCAAAAACGTTAAAGTCATTTTGTGCTTTATGGAAATAAAAGAAAGTAGTAGTTCGTACAATAGTTTTTGTACATTTACTATACGTACTATTTATTTTAACTTTGAATAAAAATCACTCAACTCAGCTCTGTACACATTATATTGTAATTTAAAATACTACTTACATACATATATGTACATCTAAGTTGTGTGGAGTGTTGCACCTAGAGGTTACTGTATTTACAATCATAATTCACACTTTTAATGCATTAAACCAAATAAATATTATCTATTTGTCTGGCTTTTGCTCGTTAAATTTTTGCGTACACAATATTGAAGAAGTCCTAAAGTTCTAATAATGTTGAACTAATATACAGATCACCATGGGTTGACATTGACAGCTCATTCTGTCTTCTATCTCCACATTCTAATACCTGCTGCTACCACGTACTGTACTGGTTCTGCATATTTATACAGTAGTTACTAGCACAATCACGGTGTCCGTGTCACCCTGTCACCTGGATAGCATCATATTTTCAATTAAACTTCGTGCTACCTAAAAAAAACATTTAGGTACTGTAAAAATCGGAAAAATGTGCAGTACCCACGGAAGCAGAGACCAGAACCACATGGAAAATACAATTGTGCAGCAGTGAGAATGAGAATTGACTTGATATATTAACGTTTTTACCCCTATTCTACTTTAACTAACAAAAATGCCTAATACTAATAGGTACCTACAGACGTTATTTAATTCGCTATCTATACCTTGTGCAAAAATCTACAAAAAGGAGTCCACACATCCAAACTGCAGTAAATACGCAAACGGACTTTATGCATGAAAAATAAGCTGATCATATTTGATTACAATTTGTCATGACAAATATGAAATTGGGACAAACGTCCAACCAGGAGTGCAGTAGACGGATTTTGGATTTACTTTACTCGACTAACCTACCGTAATCCTTCTATTTATTCCCTGGGGAATTATTAAAAATAAAATCAAGTTTTCGATCCCACTTAATATATATGTATGTACATATATGACAGTAACGGGGAAGAAAAACAGGTACTTACAACTTAATGCTCATATACTAATTAGAAGAAATACACTCAGAATTAGTAACTAATACCCACCTAGGTACACTAAGGAACTACACAGGTAATTAACGTGTGGCGGTCTTAATGATTTTACTTAATATGTACCCACTTATTGCTTCCTAGGCCATTGCCGTTACACGTTAATATAATTCCCGACACACTCAACATTAGGTACATTGGCTATGAACATATAATTACGGTACAATCGTTGGTTGTAACTCAGTTTGTGCAGGTTCTTTCTTACCTACACTCATTTATGATTTATTTTCCTTTTAATTAATGTACACAACTAAATTAATGCAGTCGACACTAAATGTATACCTATTCATTTTTTTTACACACTGTATTGTCAATCGTCTTTGCAAACAACTTAAGTAATGGTGTACCTAGCCAATTTAATTTACATAAATATTCCAATTTCCAGTTGCAATTTGACAATGACTAGACGAGCAACCAGTCTTGCTACTGAATTTTTGAATTCATTCATATTTTGACATTTGCATCGTTGCTTGACTATGACTGGAATAAAAATAAAATAGTATTACAACTCATAAACAGGCGTAACTAAGAAGAAGAAAAAACAAACAATTATTCGAAGTGTTAAAAAAAATGAACTTTGCGTTCCCAGTCCCAGTCTCAGTTCCCGCTCATAATTTTTAGCTGGCTGGCCTGGCAGTTGGCAGGCAGACAGATTCACTGACTGACTGCTTCGGTAACTGGTACTGGTAGTAACATTGCACTGGTAGCAGTAGCTCGATAAAAATATTACTACAAGTTTCAACTGTCAATTCAGTTTTTCCCTTAATCTTTAATCAATGCCTAGGAATTATGATTAGGAAACACGTACTTGCATTCACAAAATTTAATGTAACTCATACTAAAAGAAAACTTTAAAATTTTGAAAAATCTTTCAGGTTGCTCGGTGTTGTAAATTAGGAAGATTGACAATTCAATGACTAGTGATTATGCTCAGTTTTGTTTTACAAGTATGACTTAGTATTTCTATGTGGGTTTTCAAATATCTTGAAAGGATGAATGAAATAAATAAAAAACAAATTGTTTAATTCTTACGTTACGAGTTTTGACAGGATATAGGCCAACATGTTCAAGAGATCCAGCTTCTGGGGATGTGGTGTGACCTGCAGTCCAGCAAGAGTGACAATGATCCCTTGTCACTTCCACCACCAGCACCAGCACACCAGCCTTTTAAAAAGGGAGCACACCTGTCCCGTCACCCGTCCACGGATGTATTGTAAAAACACTTAAAAAAAAGTTTGAACTGACACACCACCGATAGTGACCGATACCGATAAAAATTATTTCTGTAAACTAAAGTCTCACTTTATTCTCTACAACTAAAGCTCACTACCACCGAACGGCACAACGTTGCACGACCAAATGATTGTCAGCCGTTTCTTTCTCATCGCATACCGTTGACTTATACTCACTGACACTAGTGAGTCGAGTTTGATTTTTTTTCCTCCAAAAAGCACCCAGTGGGGAACTTTTCTATGTTGGATTAATGTGGGATAGAGTAGATGAGCAGAGTGTTAGAGCCTACTCTTCCACTATAGTGTTAGTTTATCTATCTGTATACAGGAATCCTCCTCAACCTCCTCATTCATTTCATTTCATACACTCCCTGACTTCCCAGTCTGTTTACATTCGAGTTCTCTGTCACATGATCACTTAAAAGGAGTTTGGCTAAAGCCAATACAAATACAAGGCTTTGTGGTCAACAACGACTTCACTATGCCTACCAATAATCCTCATATAAAAATCATTAATATTAAATTTTTAATTTTCGAGTACTTACTACTACTTACTTATATATCGTGAACCTTTTTTCTTTGGCCAACTACATCATTACCGCATCCATTTCATTCTTTAATTTTTACACATTGCAGTTGGTTGGCTTATAATCTTATAATAAAGTCTTAATCTGGTTTGTTAAGTATGTGTAGATTTGCATTTGACATTTATTCCCCCCACGCCCCACATAATATGAAAAGGAACTTGAAAAATGACCAATTTTATACTTTGTTGCATTATTCATTCATCATTCAGGCCATAGATATTATCAAATTATGCAAGCAAAAGCTGGAAAAGTAACTAATGATTAAGTATTTTAAGCAAGTTATACACACAGCATTCACTATTAAACAGGGCTCTTGAAAATGTATCGAGGGAAAGAAATTTGGGATTTGGGACCCTGTAGATATGACCATTGAATTTGGATTGTAGATTCTGAATTTTTATGCAGATTGAACACTTTTGTTTATTTTACATAAAACGGTTGAATTTACAGTCCCCCTGCTATTATTAAAAGGATTTTAAAAGTTAGTTTAAAGTAGAGTACCAGTTAGGGTGCGTAGGGGGTCATTATTGTAATACTCAAAGTATACTTATACACCTAGTTTTAATTAAAATCAAGTATCAATCATAATTACCCCTTACCCGCCATTACCATTACCCGAGCGCGCCTTAAGTCTAAAGTTGAACTTTAAGGGATGTGCATTAATTTTAATTTTGGGTTGCTTCCAAGGCCCTATTTGTATAGCAACCTATGTATCCTCAATAAACCTTGGGTTGCTAGGACCTACATGTGTATAGGAAGTACCCGAGAATAATGATGTTGATAGATTTGTTGACATTGTAGGCAGAGGCAGTAAGTACCTTATTATTTAAAGGGTAAAACTTTATTTTACGTAGATTATTGCCAACTAAAGATTCTAGTACAGTAAACAGGGCACCCTTGGTTCTAAATCGAACTACATATTCCAACTGACCCTGCTGACTGCTGTACTGGTACTCGACTCTAATTTTTTTAAAAATTCTAATATACGCAAAATACCGCGGAAATTCGGTACATCGGTTCTTCAAGGGGAATGTGAACTGATGGCTCAGCACTCAGCCCCGTATAACGAGTTATGAAAATATGTACCTACCCAGTACCTACCAGGCTTTTTCTTGTTATTTAATAATTAATTAATAATAATTTAATTCATTGGGTCGATTTGACCATTTGGTCCATACAACCTGACTCAACCAGTTACTGTGGGTGAG
>JAQFZC010002241.1:0-24103 GCA_034695205.1 Dicyrtoma fusca | reverse complement strand
CTATAAGAGATCAGAAATGAAATTCTCTACAAAATGTGCTATAACAGGATTGCGCGACTTCTCTGGTTTGGGCTGTAGGTGGGGGGGGGGGCAATGGTTATGTGCCACTCTGTAGTGTGACTGTGTGAGCAGTCGGCTAGATGCTAGTTCCGTAGGAAATGGCGTTACACTTGCAAAAGAGCCACTTGTAGTTCATATCATTTTTCCCTACATTGGCTATCGATTTTAACAGCCTTATATTTTGATCCATAATTTAGTAAAGTCCTATTATTTTCCGCTCCACTCTTTTTAGGCTTTTTAGACGGACTGTGAACAAGACGCTGAGACATTGGCAATTGAAGGATTTCCATCATTCATGGTGTTTGGTTTTGTTGGAAGGAATGTGGGTTGGTTGTGGTCTGGCTAAATATTATGCATAGCTATGTTACCTGCTTTGCAGACTGGATTGTGCCGTCTTTAGACAGACAAGTATTTAAATACGCAGGACGTGAATAAGTGGTTGAGCAAACATGATTGGTTCGATGATCGAGTTGAGATTAAGGCAGACAGGAATCAAGTGTGAAAACCATGCAACAATTGTTCAAGCAAGAGTACCGCCTGTATGCATGACTAAATAAAAATTGAAGCTACATCATGTTTTCAAAAAATTGATGATAATAATAGTGGAACAATTATGTAGTTCCGGTTTTCACGCTATAAAACACTTGTTACCTTTGACTTCTCTCAGATCTTTGGTTACATTGCCACTACTCTTACTCCCGTTATTCGTCAACCTTTATAGTCTGAGCCTATTAAACCAAATAAGAAAAACATAGCGCTGCGTATTCATAGAAAGTACATAGAAATTGAACCATATGAGGATTTTTGGGATTCTTTAATATTTTTAATATGACTGTTCGTTATAGAAATGCTCTTCATTGTTTCTTGGCAGGTTGTTAAGAAAATTCGGAATTTTACTCAGGTTTCGGACATTATAAATCATGAACAGTAAATTAGGCCAGGACACCAATCCTCCTGAGGAAAACTCAGGTACGACTTCCAATGATAATTCTCCATCTTCGCCAACCGGAAACAGCAGTAGTAGCAACGTAGTGGATGTTTCTGGCGGTGGGGATGGCACTGTCCCGGCATCAGTGAACAATGTGACCACCAATAATAATTCTTCGACTAAAGATGATTCGGCCGAGCCTCTCAAAATCCCGGCTGACCAACGTTCACAGGATTATAAAAAACTCATTCAGTATGGTCTCGATGAAAAAGTATCTGCCAAATTGGATGATATCTATAATACCGGTAATTCTTCTTTATTTCTGTAGCTATCTTGTCTGGTTGAGTCTGAGTAGCATGCTAATGGTGTGATATGATTCTAAGGGATTTTTTGATAATGGTGTCAATAGGAAAATTAGCGCATAGTGACTTGGATGAGAGAGCATTGGATGCTCTCAAAGAGTTTCCTGTAGACGGGGCTCTAACGGTGCTGAAGCAGTTCCTTGACTCCAATTTGGAACACGTTTCCAACAAGTCGGCCTACCTCTGTGGAGTCATGAAAACTTACCGCCAAAAATCCCGCTCCGGCCAAAATAGTGCACCTCCTGTTCAAAGGTATTCACAGCCTATTAGTTCCTAGTTCTCTAAACTTATCGGGTGCCTAGTTTCCTGGATTCACTTCAAGGGTTTATGTTCAGGAAAATATAATATTGACACTCGGAGCAATCTTCATTAACGAAAGGAACATTAAGAAGTTTCAACCGCAATCCCAGCTCCATGCAAGCTTGACTTGTGCTTGACGTGGCGTTTAGTGTTGTGGAAAGCAAAGCGTGGTTTCATTTAAAACACCAATGCAATTTTGTATTGTCTTGGAACCTGGAGAAACCTACACTTGACTTTTAAGTCGCGAAATGAAGTTTGAGCGCATTGCATTGATTGATTGTTTTTCTATCTGGCATTTACACCACACCTCGCTCTCACTCCACGCATAAACATTTATTTTACACTAAATAATTCGCTGAAAAACACGTGGAAAAGAGAAACCAAAATGAACGTGTTACGTTTTGATCGACTATTTATTTCCATAGTAAATAACGTGCTTGCTGTTTTGTTTGCTTGGAATATTATTTAAAAACTTGGATCGTAATAAGATTTGTGAGATATGCATTAGACACGTAAACGCTGTGAGGGAGCAAGAATACGGGCACTGGCGCTCAATTACTGAGCGCCAAGAGGGCCGTCGTCTTAATTCGTCTAGTATTCTTTTCGTAGTTTTGTTAAACTAATCTGTCAAGAATTCGGGTCGGTGCGGACGGTCGGAAAATTTTCTCTCTTGAAACAAATTGAAAAAATTCCAAAAGTCTTATAGTGAATTAAAGCTCATTTAAATTGTAGTTAACTTATTTTATTTCTATCCTTCCTTTCTTAATCCTTGCGTTGAATTTTGATTTTGATTGCTTATTCTGTGATTTCCCCTTTGCAATTTGCAATAATTGTTCACTGTATTACATTTCAAAAATTATTCAGAGGAGAACAAAATAGAAATAGGTGCATTGATTGACAATTTATTAATCTCATTCACATTGACTTAGTGGCATCGGTCGGTAATAATGGATCCCCAAAATAATTATGTCTACTTCCGTCGGTCGCAGAAAAATACCAGTTTAGCCAATGATTTTCACGATGAAGAAGATTACCGAAGGTATCTTTGTTAAATCCGTTAGCCTATAGATTGTGAATTTTTCCGAGAAATAATTTACATCATATTTCATGGCATTCTATGCTAGTATTGTTTACCCTTTTGGCCTGCCTGGTAGCACATAGCGGTGTGCAACGCAACAGTATCATATCATACTGGCGGCTGGCGGTGATTAATGTTTATTTTTCTCTGATTAGTTGGCTTTAATTTTGCTTTTCATTGTTTATTAATATTTCAGCCCGGTGAAAGGTCCGGATGAGGCAAAAATAAAATCAATTTTGGAACGAACAGGTTATACTTTGGATGTAACTACGGGACAACGAAAATACGGCGGTCCACCACCAAACTGGGATGGATTACCACCCGGCAATGGCTGCGAGGTGCATCTCTTTAGTTTACTCCCTACTTTCCCAATCCCCATCCGAATACTAAAAATTATTTGATTTTATGAAAAAGTAAATTTTTGAGGTCACAATCCCAGCTCCACGCAAGCTAGACCTTGTGCTTGTGTGGCGTTTTATATTGTGAAGAGTAAACGGGCTTTCTTTAAAACACCATTCCAATTTAAATTATGTTGTAATGGAACCTGTGAAATCCTACAGTCGATTGTTTTCTTCAAAGTTTAAAACTATATTCCGAGTTATTGTGAAATGAATGGACCTAAATTGAAAATTTTCAGTCTTCAATATTAAATCAATTGAAATTTTACAGGTATTCTGTGGAAAGATTCCAAAGGATATGTACGAGGATGAATTGATCCCCTTGTTTGAAAAATGTGGCCCAATTTGGGACTTACGACTGATGATGGACCCGATGACCGGACTCAATCGGGGCTACGCCTTTGTAACATTTAATAATCGGGATGGTGCCCAAGAAGCTGTTCGCCAGGTTAGTTTAAGCGTTAAGCCAGTTTATAATTCAAAACAAGTCGCATGTTAAGTAGTAAGGGAACGGTGTGTCTGTATGTATCGTATTTTGTTTGTAGTTGAATGATCACGAAATCCGCAAGGGAAAGAAGATAGGCGTTACAATTTCTTACAACAACCACCGTTTGTTCGTAGGAAATATTCCGAAAAACAGGGATCATGATGAACTTCTTGAAGAATTTTCGAAGCATGCACGTAAGTCAAATATTTCAGTTTTAGTTGTAAATGTTGAGGTGTACTTGGTGTAATTACACAGTGAGTGCTGTATACAGGATTGGAAAACTATCTAGAACTGCACTAGCGATGGTCTTCTGAAAGTCTAGTTACGCTTTTTTGACATTTCTTAGTCAGTCTATTGCATATTGTAGCGAAATCAAAACGCCAAAATCGCAAACATGAAAAATAATTAAAGTAATAAGGTCGTCCTTCATGGTGTCGTGTATGGTGGCAAGTCTAGTCCCCTAATCTGGTTCGTCAAGCACTAAACTAAGGCAACATTGTTTAATAAAATAAAGTATTAATTTTTAAATAAGGCTTTTAATTTTTAAATAAGACTTGAATTTGTGTTCACAATCCCAGCTCCACCTGAGCTTGAAACCTTGTGCTCACGTGGCGTTTTATATTGTGAAGAGTAAACGGGCTTTCTTTAAAACACCATTCCAATTTACAACGTATTGAAATGGAACCTATGGAAGCCAATAGACGAATATTTCGTATTATTATTTGATTTTTAATATAAGTGGGCGTGATCTACTAATTCCTGTAATCTCGCAGGAATTGTAAATTTTTTTAATCAAATTCTAAACTGAGGAAACTACATGAATGCGCTGACGCGTTACCTGTATGCTTTAACGTGAGGATATCTGCTAGGTCAGGATTCGGGATATTCTGTCCTCTTATTTTAGTTCTAGTGGGCTGGTGTTGTGTTGGTGGGATACAGATATAGTGTTTGCTACTTACTTACACAGTAACCGCAATTTGGTTGATCTCTTTTAGCTGGATTGACGGAAGTGATCATCTATAGCTCACCGGATGATCGCAAGAAGAACCGTGGCTTCTGTTTCTTGGAGTATGAGTCTCACAAGGCTGCTTCGTTGGCCAAGAGACGCTTGGGTACCTCACGTGTCAAAGTTTGGGGGTGTGACATTATTGTTGACTGGGCAGATCCTCAGGAGGAGCCCGACGATGAGACAATGTCTAAAGTCAAAGTTCTATATGTTCGAAATCTGACTCAGGAAGTAACGGAAGAGAAACTCAAAGGTAATTCACAACCTCTCATTCATTATTTTCTCTTCATTACGGACTTGTTGTTGATCTCGTTGGCTTTGTCTTTGGTACAACTACGTCAGCTTCCTATAGTTGAAATCGCTGAGTGAGAATTGATTCGTTAGTTCACATGAAGTAACTGTAGTATATGTTGTTTACTTCCATATTTTTAGAGTCCTTTGAAACTTACGGACGCGTAGACCGCGTAAAAAAGATTAAGGACTATGCCTTCGTTCACTTTGAAGAAAGGGATGCAGCCGTGAAGGCGATGAACGAACTGAATGGAAAAGAAGTTGGCGGTTCCAATATTGAGATCTCTCTGGCCAAACCACCGTCCGATAAGAAGAAGAAGGAAGAAATCCTCCGTGCTCGTGAGCGCCGTATGATGCAGATGATGACGCAACGGCCACCGTAATCAATTTAAACAAGTTTTTAAAAATAATCGCGTTTGTTAGCAGGTATCTTCTTGTTCTTGATCACAATCCCAGCTCCACGTGAGCTTGAAACCCTGTGCTCACGTGGCGTTTTATATTGTGAAAAGTAAACGGGATTTCTTTAAAACACCATTCCAGTACTGTATTGAAATGGAACCTATGAAAACCAACATTTATTTTACTTTTTAATTTGTTTGCTATTTTGCGAGGAACACATACTAGTTTCAGTTACTGTTCCATGCAAATGTTGAAATTACTTGCTCATTTCTTTCTTCATATATGTCTGACAGATCTCCAGATGGCTTTTTCAGAGTAATTCCACCCATTCCTCTTCGTGGTGGAGGACGAGGAGCAATGCGTGCCGGGCCTATGGGACGCGGTGATTTCGGTGAGTTGTTGTTCATTTTTTTTTAATTTAACGGTGGAAAATTAATCAGTTCAATAGCTTTTGGCTACGTGCTAGTTTGTAAAAGTGTATCTCAATTAAAGTATTCCAGTTATGGTTGGACTACAGCAAACAGTACAGCATGATGATGATGTGTAGCTTTACAACAATTTAAGAAAATGAAAAGTGAGGTAATCGTCATCCACACTAATCTAATGTATTGATTCAGACATTAAATAGAGCCCTTGTTGATGGGTATTTTAGCGCATATGAAAATTGAAAAGACTAAAACAGGTTCTCAACTGCTTTTGCTGAGGGTTTAGCAATTATAAGGGCTTAGCTACCGCTACAAATACTTTTTATTGCAGCATCCGAAATAATTTTTTTTCTAATAAACACGAGGGAGCTTTTCATGCTACTTTGAGCTTAATCTGTTAACTCGCCCGCTAGCAATACAGCGATCCACACATTCCCGCTCAGTATGTTACGAGATACAGAAGATTATTATTACGGGGTGTAATATGGTTTGGGGTGTATTCTTTTAAACTCATTTGATGTGCACTCGTTTAATCTAAATAATTAACTGTGAATTGGTACTTATTTTATGTACGTATTAAGAAGTGAAATAGTTTTTTGGTTTTGAATTTTAAGTTTTTGATAAAAGTGTGAAATATAAATGTGTACCAATTTTACGTTAAAATGTTTTGATCTGTGGAATGCGGGTTTGGGTTTCTTTTCCTCTTCTGGGTGATATCTAATGTTCAGCTTAAGCTCTTTGTATTAACAACCTAATAAAACTGATTTGCAAACCTACCGTTTAAGATATTTTACGTCTGACAGCACGTCATATGAAAGAATCACTTTTACAATTCAATAGTACGATCCGTAAGTCCGTAACTGAACTCAGGAACAGAGAGAAGTACAGACCTACATTGTTTTTGCTTGTAATGCCCTTATGGGCAGAATCATTCGACACGAAAAGCCGACAAACCATGGGATGTCCACAATTGCTGCTAATAGTGGGTTTTTCGAAGAATGGTTTTGTGTATTATAATTATCTTGACTGCTCCAAATGGATGTATCTGTCTTTTTTTGAATGTAGCAATGTATTGTAATACTGTTTATAAAAATATCTATTTCCTGTTTGTTTCCTTTTTTCTTCCCTTTGGAACTGCTACCGTTACCGTCCTGTGCCTGCAGAGTATCATGAGACTTACGACAATTCCTATGGCTACGGGTTAATGGATTATCGTGACAACTATGCTGAACACCCTCTCTATGAGCCTGACTTTTACCGTTTTGATGATCTTTACTATGACTTTGCTTCATCTTCACCTGTCGTTCCTACTAGCAATTCATCTACAGTCCAGTCGTCGTCACGTGGACGTAACAAGCCCTTACACCAAGCTACGGTGCGTACCTACAGCCTTTTGCCTTTTATGCAGCTTACATCTTCCGTAATCCTATAGAGTTTGTTTTTTGTTTGAATAATTCACCCGGGGTTTTTGCTCTCGCTTCTTCCGGTCGTTCCTAACGGCTAGTTCCTGCGGATGATCGGAAGTTATTAATACTATTATGTATAATACTGGGTTGGGCTTTTGACATGTTGTACATTGTTCAAGCTTGGCTTTACTAACAGTGCGTCTTGTTTTTGGATTTTAATACGAAGGCTGTCTGAGTTATTGAGTCAGTACCAAGGTGACTTGGCAGACAGACTCTCTGGTCACCAAAGCGTAACCGTCGTAATCAATTGCAAATGAACTTCGTACAAATCGAAAGATACATAATTTGCGGTATAATAACTTAATGGTAATGATGTTTACATATTTACCTTATGCAGCAGAATCATCCATGCAATGTTGTTGCCATGGATCACCCTCTGCTTTTAAATGTTAAGAACGCTTTCAAGTGCATTGACACTTGACCAGAACATGGTTTGTAATGAGCCTGTTGTGGTTTGGATTTTTTCCTTACCTTTCCTAGTTAATTGTAGGGCACGCAACACCCCTTTCAATTTCAAAATATCGTATCGGTCGACCAAAAATATCGCACACATCGGTTGTATGTTGTATCGTTAATGTCGTTAGATATTTGTTTTGAGAAAAAACGTCTAGTACCATATCGGCAATTATGAATCGTTCGTTTTCGTCAAGTTAATTTTGTTCTATTAAGATAGTTTAATTGAGCATTTTTAGATGACGTTATTTGGTTTAACAAAATAAATATTCACTTCGAAATTGTATTCGACTTGGCGTATTATACACTGTGTCCCACAGCTGTAAGACTCGTTTCCGGACTTGCGGGTGTAACCATCTGTAACTTTTGCACCTTCTAACCTAAAATATTTAAAGGCAAAACTACGAGCAGTATCATTGCCTTTGAGCACAAAAAAAATATAAACATTTAGGGCCATAGGTCACAAAGCGGCTGGCAATCTTTTTCTACAACTACTCCAAATCTCACATCCATGCAAAATGCTGACTTCCCTCAGTAACTCCAACACAGATTTCTTCTGGGTGACCTACGACCTTGTTTCAGAAATCTTGTGAAAAACTCACAACACCGATGAAGTGATTTAAGGTCGTTAGCGGCGTTTATAGTCTTTTAAAGTCTTATTTCTTTGGCTCTGGGACATCGAAGTTCCCTTTTTTTTTCTTGTGTGATCCCTTAGGGTCAACCAACGTTTACTCCTTTCAGAAGGGTCGTTGTCACAGAAAAGTCAACACGTTTATCATTTTGTTGTTTGGAGGGGTAGAATGTCTCATGCCACTTAAAGACAGGTGCCTTAAAGCTTTGGGATACGTTGTATGTCCAAATGGTGAGGTTGCATTTTTGAAATAATGCAATACAGAAGGCTAAACACTTAGGACCAAAGTTGCTTATTTTTGGTAGGAGTACAAACTTAGTTGTTCGAAAACAGGCAAAAAGCGTGTTTATGTCATACGTTTTGCACTTAAGCGACATTAATGATGTAGCAGTGTGGATACAAAGTATCGTTTAATATCGTTGCTGTAACAAGGAAGGATATTTACGATCTCGTCTTGTACGTCCCCTTTAATATTATTGGCCTTGACGGTTTTCGGTCAACCTCTGTATGTGTTGGCAACTGAACGGCGATAGTGTTGTCACTGGTCAACAGAAATTCCCTTGTCAGCTTAAATTATAATGCGTTCATTAATGCCACTACTGTTTATGGCCAGAAATCATGGACGTACTATGTATTACATATATCATCTGTTAAGAACGAAATTACGCATGCCAATGTTTGCTTCTTAACAGACGATATATGTGGTAGATGATGACAGTTAAAATCGTGGATTTGAAATCACGCAATGTATTTAGTTGGAGGAGAGAATGTTCCAGCGTTCGGTGCTTTCTGCGTACAGTTTTTGCAAGTTATTTATAAATATCACACGCGTCCCAAAATCCAAAAACAGTTTGTGACGAAGATGCCAAAGTAGAAATTAGTGAGTACGTAGCAAGCTTTTTTTTTCTTCTTTTTTTTTTATACTTACAAACAATATGGGTGCATGCATTATTGAAGAGAAGGAACACTGCTGACATGAGGATATGATTTCATGCCGAATGTTTACAGTAGACATGGGTACATTATTGTACATAACGTCTTACTAGTTGGTTTCGTATTGTGTATTTTACATGCTTGTAGATTTGCTTGCAGTGATTTACTAGATGCTGTGTGAATTTGAGAATAAATTACATTACATGCATCTGTTAATTAGCCACTGGAGTCACAATCCCAGCTCCACTTGAGCTTGAATCCCTGTGCTCAAGTGGCGTTTTATATTGTGAAGAGTAAAATGTCTTTCTTTAAAACACCATTCCGATTTAAAATGTATTGAAATGGAACCTATGAAAAACAACAGTCGATCTTGCGCTTTACATGTATCAGCTCGCGTAGTAAATCCTGAGTCGGAATGATAGCACGTGTTGCATGCAATATTAGTATGTATCTAACAAGTCTTTACCTATATTTTACTGTTATATTCGTAAGTAGCTAAATGGGTCTGAGTAGTAGGGTAGGGAGAATAGGGACTACGTGCAAATAAGAGAAAAGAACGTGCGACATGGCTCAAAGTGTGACTGCGGTGAAACCTGTCTATTACATTATTTTATTATTATTAATGTGTCTATTAATAGTCTGCCTACAGTAGTTCTTCAACTGACGGATCTGTAAGACTGGTAAGCATATAAATTGAGGGTTTAGACGATGTTGAGGGGAGGGGTGATAACTTTAGAGGGGTGGCCACTAGAAGGCAGGCGACTGTAGACGGATTTCACTGCAGTGGGTGACAGGCTGTGAGAAGTTCTCATATTGCTGTTGAATGTGGATGTTGAGCGTGGTTGCGTGGGGAAAATGTGGGCGAATAGGAAAGCCACTTGAACTGCCCATGTGGAAGCCTATTTATTGTTCGTAGTAAGTGGATGGTAGTTTTGGGTGGATGTGAAGGTCTCGGATTGATTTGAAGATGATAACTAATTGAGTTTGTGTCTGTTGTTTAGGTTGGACGTGGCCGTGGGGGGATGCTTCGTGGTCGCGGGGTGGGACTGGAAATGGGGGCGGGCGTTGGGCAGATGGTGGGGGCGATGCATGGAATGGTGGGGCAGCGAGTGCCGGGGGTGGGGGTGGTTGGGGGGCAAGCGCGTTTCGGACAATTCCCGGCCACCAATCCGCATTCCCGTGGAGTTGGAACCCGACTGGGCGCACGAGCTTCGGTACCAACAATGGGTGGCGCCCATCGGGTGACCAACGGCAACAGAAACAAAGGAATCAACCCGGGAAATTCGCTGCAAGCTAGAGAAAGATAAAAGAAATGCCGTAAATTTACAAAACTAAATTAACACAGAAAAGCCACATCTATAGGAAGAGAGAAAGAAAAAATAATTATTTCAGCGTCAAAGAGAAGAAAAAAAATATTTCAAGAGAAACTGGGAAGAAAAAAACATATTCTAAACCCAATCCACTAATTATTTTTAAAACCGACATTAATGAAACGTTAATCACTCCATCCAAAATCGAAAACTATGCAAACTTATTGAACCAGAATAATGTAAACTTTAAATAAAGAACTTATTCTAAAGTTAAAGTATGTATAATGGTTATATATGGTATATCAATGAGGAGTACATGCTTACAATCGATTAGAAAAATTCCACCCTCTCGCTGTAAGAGCAACAGAACAGGTCAGTTCATTTGGAAATTCCGTACATTTGGAACAAAAACTATTTCATATTATTATAATATATAAGGTTATAAATAAATTAACTCTGCTCTATTGCTTGGTTTGGTTGTATCCTCTGTAATTAATTAAGGCTATGCCTGCGTATAAAAAATGAGAAGAAAAAAAATCATGTCTAATCTATAAAAAGAATTTAAGTTAGTTGTTTAGCAAAAAAATATTAATAGTTATGATTATAGTTGTGACGTTTTCAGTGCTGTTAAGTTAAGTAATTCTAGATAATTATGCTGTTGTATTGAATATATATGATGATATAAGTCACTCGTTTTGACATTTGTTAGTACTTTTGGGATTTGTCATTGTATATGTGTACGTAAGTAAAGGGAAATATCCAAATGGTCGCACTCGTGTTGACATGACAGAGGGCGACAGTGCATTTGTACTGAGGCTACCCGACGACCGCGTCCAAGACGCCGGTGGTTGCAAAAATTTGGATGGAGAGTTTATATTTACTCTTGGACTCTGCTGCACTCAAGCAGGGAGTTATTATAAGTGCTATTACATTATTTTTGTTGATAAAGTTTATATCTCCGTTCAAAAAGAAACCAACTGCTTCATGCTTTTCTTTTATTGTGGTTTTTTTGTTTTGTTTTCCGTTATTTTTTCATTGTTATTAGTATAAATAATGCTGCTCATCGATGTATCAAAGTTGAACAAAGAACTCTAGTTCAGTTTTGTATAACGTGGGTGGCGGTTCTTGCCGTTTTTGTCTCTTTCTACCCGTGATTGGCACACACAAAGCATTGCTGTAGTTTTTTGAAGAGACTGTATACATTATTGTTGGAAATTTTATATTTCTGTACAGTAAGTTGTAAGGAGAGAAGCTATCAGGAGATGGTATTTTGCAACAATGTCTTCAAAAGAGTCAAAACTACAAAATAATCTTCCCAATTCTTCTATATATTATATACTACTATGTACTACTGCTACGGTGAGAGAGAGCATCGCTCAATTTTTGTGATTTCTAAATACCATAGGAGTCATATTGCTGTTAGAATAGAACTCTTTTTTGGTACGTTCGCCATTTTCAAGGTTTACTTATATTGCCAATGTCAATGTATTCAACCCTCACGAGACTGCCTGTCCGGGGGGGAAGTATTTGTCGTCTGCGAAATTTTGGAAATCGTGAATGTTCAACCAGGTGGTAATTAGAAAGAACTGTTGAAAAACTTAAACTTTTCTACACTTGTTAACAATAATATAATTATTGTATGAATCTATATAATGTATAATAATTATGTACGCATTATAGTCTGTTCAAAATGACTTTGATTAATTTGGATTACAAACACGTGACAGTGAAAATCGTTAATGTCATCGTGCGTGTAGTACAAAACCAAGCCGTTTTATTTCGACAGTTCTGTCTTTGGATTACGAAGATTTTTTCCTTTTGTTGGCAAAATTATGTCTTCAAGACGTGCAACAAGAGGAGGTACATGCGTATGCAGAAGCAAGAGCCTGCTGTTGTTACATTAGAGCAGGTCTTTGTTCATGCCTGCACAAGTTAGTTTGTAATATATTAAGAATGATTATAAATATATGACTAATTATTATTATTATATATACAAACGGTCACTACTACGAGAGTATAAAATAATAATAAAACCTTATATTTAATATTATATTTAATATGTAGTTAAAGCAGATACGAAAAAAGGAGAGAAGCAAGTTGCCGCAGTTTTTGCGACAGCGAATGGTTGATAAACTATATGCGACTAACCACACAAGAGAAGAAAATGGAAAAATTATAAAAAAAATGACGGTTTTGATGAATAAGATGATATTTTTTTCATTTCCACACATTATCTAGTGTCTCTATACACCTGTAACATATTATTACTCAATATCCACGTACGATAATATATTTGAGAATGAAAAACGACTACGATTAAAATGTAAGTCTGTCCTCAGACGGATTTCAATGACGAGAAAAAATGATGTCGCTGTGTAAAAGAATATCGCAGACGGAGAAACGAATTTACGGGATTTATAATATTTTGAAATTGAACAAGTCGAAGAATTATTATTGTTGAAACTACTAAACTACTACCAACTACTACTTGATCGATTGATGATGATGATGTAAAAGAAGGAGATGATGATGATGCCATTACATTAAATTAAAATATACGGGACAAGTGAGTGTTTAGCGTTGACATTACGGGTTGACGAAAAAAGGAAGAGCGTAACAAAATATGTGTGTTAATTTTTGATTTTGTGTCCGAAGGTTTTTACACATATTTTCTTACTTGACGAAATAACATAACAAGTTATCAAAATGATGATATAGGCATATATTTAAAAAAAAAACTCTACCATTTATTGATTGCTGTTCTGGTCTAGTGGTTCTTTAAAAGGTTCTGACTCCTGTCGTACATGAAAAAGTTTAAAAAAAAATCAGAAATTATAGTGTTATGTAAAAACTTATGGTCGACAGTTTTTTTCAAACAGTGAGAACAAAACAACATGTATATTTAAAATTCTCTGTGTAACAATAAAATTCTAACTTGACTTTTAATAACGAAAGACTATTATAAGATGGTCTCTAAAATTGTTAAAGCATTGTTGTAAGTTGAACAGACCGACAGAGGATGTAGATTATATGTATTGGATTTTCTTTGGATTTAAAAATAATTTATGTTATTATTATAATAATTACATAGAAACTCACGGCAAGGAAGGTTTAATGTGTACTACATGATCCTTTAAATTTAATTTTGGAACTTGGTTTTCATAGTTTTATCTTTAAATTAAATTAGCAATTAAATTACGTAGATATACCAAATCCTAATATTGTAAACGTGTAACTTTGTTCTTTTTGTTGGTTTAAAATGTTAAATGAGTTACTAGCATTGATTAGTTAGGATCTTCATCATTCAATGCATTTCGAAATCATACAAGTAGGTACCTACATCTATTATAATGAATGTAATCATGTCACTCGTAAATTCTTTTAAAATGTACACGAATAATTTATGATTATCTGTATCAAGATTCACTCATTCACTTGCATGTTATTGTTACACACACTACCTACATTTACCCTACACACTCTGCTTATTAGTGTTATTTCAAGAACAGAAAAACAAATGATTATTGATTATTACATTATAATTATTACATTCATTCATTGGTTGGGGACAAACATTATAATTATTACTATTATTATTTAAGATATATATTGCATTAATTAATATTGTCGATTATGTATTTCACTTCTATATCATTATATTGTAATCATTATAATTAAACTGTGGATGTTATCATCATTATATTTCATTTTATGATCGTCTGCATCTGGTTGGATTCTCACTGAAAACAAAATGTTAAAATTTGGTTTGTGGAGGAAGGATTCAAAAAAATGAACATCTCTGAGTGGAGGCAGAAAATCTAAAGAATACAACAAAATATAAAACCATTTTGTGTATTGAGACAAAACATTTTATCCTTGTGTTCAAGTTATTTAGCATAACAATCATTTATGCACAAGTTAACGATTCATCCTTGATATTTTAAACGACCGTAGAGGTCGTTTCGTCAAATTATTATCTGGGGAATGCTTCTGCAACGAGGTTCCATTTCGATGACCTTTGACACTAAGAGACTAGGAGGCACCCTCAGCCGCATCGTCTACTACCGTCTTTTGGGAATTCCCGGGTTGGAACTGTTGGAAGTACTGCTCATAAATGGAATTCCCAATCTTACTGGAGATCCTTGTCCTGCTAAATAAAAACGGTGAATAAAAAACTGGAGCGTGTTTGGATGAAGTTGATTGTGTGCAAAAGCGATTGGGCGATCTGAGCAGCATCCCATTCCCTATTATCAGTTAAAAATAAATCAAAAGTTGTAGAATAATTAATAATTATTAAATGATGGAAATTATTTGTTTTTCTTGGAGCTTACAGTTGGAATTGGGTTGACTGGGGTCCCGCCTACTTTCAGCATTTCCGTTTCATTGCTAGTGACGAGTGGGTGAAGGTTGTTTGGGAGGAAGAGAAGTCTGCCAAACTGGTCGCGAGCATCAATGAAGTTGGCTCCAATGTGGACCAAGCACCTCGTAAAGGTCACAGCATTGTCTTCCCACGTCTTCAACTTGCAGTGGCCGTCGCCGTAGTCCATCCGGTTCACGAATCCTCTCACAGCTGGTTTGTTTAACACCAGAGCTGAAAAGAGCCGTCAACGTTTTACCTCGTACTTCGCACTGCTGCCACACCCGCATTTCAAGAATGCATTGGTTTGCGGGTAATGAGGGAAATAAGGTTGTTTGTGTATAGATTAAGCTAACCCGGTTTGGGACTCGGGTAAGGAAATCCATCTTCGATTAGCATATGACTGAGTATGAAAGGTTTCCACTCAGCTCCCGCAAAAACCCTTTCTACGAAAGCCTCCAGATTTTCAACGGAAATGTACGTCTTGTCCTTCACATGAGTTATGAGGAACAAAGTCAAGAAACTCCCGTCTTCCTCTTTAAATTTATTATCAAGGAAACGCAATATTTCCCGGGTACGCTCCCATTCCGTCATCTTCTTTTCCAGAAATAAGTCCGCTCCTCCACCTGTCACCATGTCCAAGTCCACAGAGTTAGTGTCAAGTCTTGAGCAAATTGCTCACTTGATGAATAATAAGTCAACGGCAGGAAATACGTATCGTGGTTGAAGAAGCATTGTGGGCTAAGCCCCCTTAAAAGCATTGTATTGTGACGCGAGTCTGAATCCAGAATCCCTTTAACACCACATTTTTATTCACCGTAGCCCCAACCATCAGCTTTTTCCATATGTGTTTACAAAAAGTGAAAAAATCACTGCTATTTACACTTTCCAAAAACTACAAAACTATTATTTATACTTTTTACGAACATACATTGCATTGCGCATTGATAACAACTTAATTGCTACTAGATAACTAGATCGCTTTATTCAATTTTTCCAATTCGTGGCACATACTTAAGTACACACAGAAAAAGTGCTCACATAATTGAGGACAGACAACTCAATGGACAAAAAGGATGTCTCAACTTGTTGTTGGTCAGCTTAAAAAACTAATGCATCAATCAATCAGAATCAATCTGAGTAGAAAATTTAGACAGGAAAGAGGAAAGATGAACAAGTCCAGTGGCACACACATTACAGCGCATCGGATAAAATGACAAACGATCAAATAAACCAAAATCTCATAATTAGTCAGGTGTCTCGTGCCATCGTTATCGTATTTACAATCCACACAATCCACAGTTTATCCATCCTGCCGCAAAACGAATAGAAAATGGGAGCACACTTTCTTATGCGCCTGCTTTACATGTTCGTGCCGCAAAATGCAAAAAATGACATAAACTCAATTATTCCAGTTTAGTATTTTAATTTCCATTATAATTTCTTGAATCCTTACTTACGTGGCTTAAAAGGCAGCTTCTCGTCGGAAGTTTCGGAGACGATAACGTGATGAGAACACCTGAAAGCCCACGCATTCAGACTCACGTTTAACTTGTTCAAATCACCATCATCACCTCCTTTAATTCTTAAGATGCAAATAACATTTACTGGCCTATAATTTGAAATTGAATGGACAAAACATAATAAAAAAACAAACAATCTGCCTACACGTGACACATGATTAGTTTTTCCCTTTATTACGAGATGGTCGAAGATATTCTCATTGAAATGTAATTTTAATTAATTGTAAATATAACTTCATTAAAACTACTATTAAAGAATTACTTGAATGACGAGTTTGATAATTTTTCACTTTGCTTTGCCTGTAGGTAACGCTTCGAAGGACCATTTTCTCGAGGGTCAAAGGGTCGACCAAAAAACATCAAGTTTAATTCAAAAATACTGAAAGTCCCTACTGTAAAGCCGAGTAGTAATATCACAATGTAATTACGGAAGTTAATAGCCTGTGATGATCCTGATTTCATCTTTAAGTAAAATTAAAAGAAAAAAACTAAACCCAAGTCAAAAGAGAAGGCGGCAGACCCGGCAGTCGGCAGACGAGAAAGGAGAAACTCGTCGGATTCGGATATTCGGATCACTCGGTCGGATCGGCATTTGATTTACCAGGCGCGCGGCGTGAGAATATTCAAAATTCAAATACCGTCAAAATTCCAACACAGGCCGGAATCCTGAATTCTAAAGTTGGCTGGGATACTAATATTTTGTTATTACGGCCTAGGTTTCACAATATTTCACATGTGACAAGTAGAGTAAGCGGGATGCAACTCATGCAAGAGATAGCCTTGCCTAAAAAGATAATAGCATTGCGTTAACGCCATTAAAATTACCAATGATATATGCATATGCAAGTAATTGACTTGGATTTTTTCGGCTTCTTTTTCTGGGCCTTTTCACTTGACTGCAGTGACTTGATTTGACTAGACCATCACAAGGCATGGCTCAGAAAAAAATGGCAAGACTAGACTGGCCACGATTTTCCCCATGTTAAGGGGTATCTGACTAGATGACTAGACTAGACTTATGCGCTTCTTGGCTAGTGCCTTTGATTTCAGGCCTGACTCTCTGACAACACAAAAAACAGCAATTCCGCATAAACTGCTATTTTTACTTCGTGGGAAAATGTTAAGTCAATGCGTTTGTAGTGTGGAAAGTAAGATATAATGAACTGGTCTGCCTTTTCTACACATGCTGTTTTAAACAATATAAGTATATTTTATTAAAAAATATTTCTGATAATAATGAAGAGTTTTTATGTGTTTTTGTGTTCCCTGTATTTTTCAAAAAATAATACATATTTGTAACAACTCGGATTCGTATTAAAACGAAACGCGAGACATGTTCAGAGTCAGTGAACTTCCGAAGCCCACTACACTTGTAGGGAAGTTGGAACCTCGGGAATTTTCAGGGCACGTTGTGATTTTTATCGGAAAATGGGATTTTTAAATAAAATTTTTCGCATCAAGAAAATTGGCCATTTCCTACTTTCTTTAATATAATGTTTGTGGTTGAACATTAAAATTGGGTGTTATTTAGTAATCAAGTTAGTTAATAATGATTAGTCGTTGACGGATTAAGTTTAATGAATGTCTTGATCCTCATCCTCTGACTCATTGTCCTCCTCCGTGTCGACAAAAATGTGAAGCCTGACCGGAATCACTTGGATGGTCTTTGCTAACTGAAAATAAGAATGGCCCGGGCTGTAGCCGAAAGTCTCTAAGATGATATTTAGTTTGTCCCTTTCCTGCGGGTCGCTAAAGTTCAAGGGGGAAATCTCGATGAAAGTAATGTTGGGCAGTGAAATCATCTTTTCTAAAACAGTTCCGTCCACTCCAAACACAGTCGAGCTCCCGCATTGCGTCAAGTACAAAGTTTTCAGATTTTCTCCCACAAGGCTGCAAGACATGATCATCAGTTCGTCCGACAAGACGTTGAAATAATTCAGCGCCAACTCGTCCAAACTCGGAGGCAAGCTAAACAAGTTTATTATTTCCGACGTCTCAAACATTCGTCGACGGGTCACGTTTCTGTCCAAGATGAGTTTTTGTAACTGTTCGCAGGGTTGGAAGACGGCCATGTCAAAGGGTGTGCAGTGTTCAGATTCGTGGTCCCAAACGGTCAAGTCCGTGATTTCAACGGAAACTAAGTGTTGATAATTGCTTGTGATTAAACTAGTGAATACGGAACTAGGAGCGGGCAGTACGTCAACTTCAAGGACAGTCAGACTCTTTTGCTGATCCAGCAAATCGATCCAGTAGTTGACACCAATGGACGACGAGCTGATTATCTTGAGCAGTTTTAGTTGGTTCAGCTTTTTAAGGTTGCCGCTGTTAATCTTAGCCACGTCCGACTCAAGCAAAGGTCGAAATTCGGAAGTCGGGAGTCCGTGACCGAGGATGAGTTCGAAATCAAAGGCTGCAAGTAGTGCGTGGTGTGCCGAGAGGAAGGAGAGAGTGGTTGCCATGACATTGGACACTTGGTCGAAGCCGACACATCGGATGAGGAGCTTGAGGCTCCGGAGACTGGACATGCGGTTGGACAGAAACTGGGCGAAGAGAACTTGAATGGACTGACTCTCGGTGGAGCCAAAGACGAGGAAGGGCGGGATTGAGAGATTCCCATTTTGAGTCGAGTCTGAGTGATCCACCGTCGACATCTTTATTTCTAAATGTTCCACTTTCTCAAAGTTGAAGGACTGGAAGGAGGCGGGGAAGCGGAAGCCAGCCAGATTGTAGCCGATGGAGATCTTCAGCTTCCGCAGACCCCCGGCACAGTCGCCGAGGAGATAGAAGAAGTTGGTTGGCGAGATGCTGTCCGAGATTTTGAGGGAGCGGATGACGTTGGGGAATTTCAAGATGGTGGTTGCGGGTCCGCTGGGGGGCGGCTTCATAAAATGGACGACTCTACACGTTCTTATGCGAAGCTCCAGCGTTCTTTCCCACCCGCCCTTCCGGTCGTCCACTTCCACGTTCAAGTCGCAGGATTCGTCAATTTCCCTCCGCCATTGTTGACAGACGAGCCGGGCATTGTGCACCAAGTCATGTTGGGGTAACTTGTGAAAAATTACCACTCGAATCTGAAATACCAATAATTACATGAAAACCTTTACTCCTTCAGAAAATTAGTTTCGAGCCATAAAATATGGAACAGTTACTTGAATAGAGAATAAAATCACCTCTTCAGGGAGCTCCATTAGGAATGACATTTTTACAAACAATTACTTAACTTTCTTGATTAATGATTAATCTCTGGTTGGTGTCCTTTGTTTTACTTTATATAGCTTATAGCTTCTGACTTGTCAACTTTGAACAGTTTGACACTCAAGGTTATTTCCAGGCCAGGAAATCCAAAATTTACCTTCGGATACCAGAGTCCTTTCCGCTTTGGAACTCAAGAGTAGGCAACAACTTTAAAGTACAGCTTGTTAAGAAGCTCTTGATCTTGATTGAACTCAACTAGTTTTAGTTATTTGCGGAATGACGCTTATTCTCACGTATGTACACTTAATTAAAATCCTTAAAACTAATTTAATTCATATTGAATATCAAACACATTGTAGAGATTGAAAAGCTCCTGAATGGAAAGTTGCTACTGTATGGTATTGAGCTACAAACACCAAAGCACCTACATTATGTTGTACGTACTACTGGTTGGGTAAATTATAAATTACAGAGCACTCGTTATACAACTGTATGTATTATTATATATGTATATTATATTCTTTGTATGTATTTAAATGTATAGGTAACTTGTTTTGTTTTGCTCAAGATTGACATTATTATGGCAAGACTTTTAAGACAAACTGACTTTCTTGCTGCGTAGCAAAAACTGACTAGTGAGGGAGTCTGGCTCTCGAATTTTTCTATTTTTGTTTCCGAGCTTTTTTTGTTTCTCTTGCCAAGAGCTTTTCTTGCCATATGTAGTTCTAGTTGTTCTATTGGGGAAATATAGTAGAGGTGCTTATACCCAATATCCAGCTGCTCAAAGTCACGAGTTATTTTTCGCCCAAGCAATTGCCAACTTGCTAGAAACTGTTGCAGTCTGCAAACATACTTTGATTAGTAGCTGCTTTAAAATTCAGAAAAGTTCTTTTGCACTGCTGGCGGCAATGAGCAGTTGTTGAGGATTAGCAAGAAAGCACACCAATTAAGTCGGTCGCTTGAAACACCAAAAGGGCCTACCTGCTTTCACTCGCGTTGCCGGTTTCAACATGACCATGTAAATAATAAAAATTGAACAAGATGAGTATAAAATGCAAGTGTTTAATTTGTATAAAATGAATTTATAAATGAAATTACATTCTACAGTGCTAGGCGTTTTTAATTAAAGGACTTTTCAGTTGCTGCAAAATATTAATGATATTAGTAGACCGTTTTGTACTTGAAATGGTGGACAGTGCAGTGGGCACTGCATTTAATTTGTAATGCTTGCAGACTATCTTGTGATTCTGGGATGAATGTAGCTCAGCAGAGGTCAGTCTAACTGATCCACTGTTGGTATCCAATCGATTTTAGAGTAGCAACTCTTTAGGCAGCTTATTTACTGGATTGGCTTAAATGAACCAGATTCAATCCATCCGTCAATTCATCCCGGAAAAATGGCTCGCTTTTCATGTCCTCGGAGCCCAAATCTGTCAGCAGTAAGAAGTCGTTACTGTCCCCCATGGAATTAACTGCACTTTCTGCAGCCGAGGCAAATTTGTAAAGATTTATGCTTGGATTGCTAGAAATATTTTCAAAAAATCCCATTACCATATTCCTACATTCCTACCCACACAGTATGCTACAGTCTCGAACCGACGGTTTGTTTGTCTACTAATTAGCATTTTTTCGACTTGTTTGTAATAACTCAAGAATGTTACCGTAAGGGACCTGGGGGTAAGAAAAACATTCTCAAAAAATTAAACTATTCACGTCATTCGCCCATTGCGATTAACAACTAAAAGCTTAACGCCAACTTAAAAAACATTACAGAGTAATTATCCCAGAAACAGAAAGTGTTTTGCTTGACACTTGTCAGCAGTGCTACACCGGTCTAGACGGACTTGACTAAATGCTTATATGAGTTGACCAGAATGTTTGGCCGTTTCAATTGACTTGACTTGACTACATTATAGCCCTTTTTCTTATAGAGCTGGCTCTTTCAAAACTGGGAATTTTCCTTTCTTTTGTAGTTTATAGGCCCGTCATTGGAAATCAATACTTATGAACTGAATGACTTGACAATAAAGCAAACTGAAACTGAAACTGGACTTGCTTGACGTGACTAGCGAAAGGCCCAGAAAAAAATGACGCGGCCCCAGAAGAGCTTAACAATCCGGTTAACGGTTGATGATATTTCAAAATCGACAATTTTCCAAAAACTATTTTTAAATAAAAGCGCTGTTTAAAAAAAAATATTATTTTTCCGAACTAGCACTCTTCGGAAAACTCTTTTGGAAACATTTTAACGCCCAGACCAATCTGTGCACGACTAGACTAGCTGCCTTTAATTTTAGACGTGACTAAACTTGCCTTGACTAGCAAACAATTTTGGCATCACTGCTTGTAAGACTTTAGTACGTTGGGGGGAGGGAGGGGGGGGGACTATCTTAATTTGGAAAGTCCGTTTCCGCCAAAAACTCCGTCTACAACATAATTATATTCATTAAACTGGAGTGCTGCCATTACGGCAAGACAAATATGTTGTAAAAATAATTGAAGAGTTACTTCGCTATATAGTAAACCTTTACATACAGAATTTGATTTTATACAGTGCAAAATCAAGCCGACTCGATTCAGTTGTGATCAAAAAAAATTATTCCAATTTTTAAAATGTTCTACATAAACCAAGGGGTAAAAACAGCGGTTGAAAACGTAAACTACAGATCAAAGTGCTATTAATAATTTATTTTAACAAACTACGGTCTGTATTAATCAAAAATGTGTAGTTTTCAATGAAAGTGTTTTTTGTATTTTGTGTTGTAAATAGTTACTTGTTAAAAAACAGCTTCTAAAATTTAAATAAAAGACATTGTATGTAATTGGGCCTTGTGAGATTAGTCAAATGGCTCACGAAGGTGTAATTGAAGCAATGATGCAGTTCTTTCTGGGGTTATATGCTTCCGCTAAATCAAGTGTGTAATGCTAAACCTAAGGCAAGAATGCAATTGGGTTTAATGGGCTGCAAATTCACGCTTCATTTTAACATTTTTGATAGCTGTTTATTTTCCTCCACCCGAGCAGAATCCAGATGGTTTTGGATTTTTCAATAAGTCTTACGTCTACGTCACTATTAATTTGTTAGAAATATTGTGTACGAACAAAATTAAGGCTTTCCCGGCAAAAATAAAAACTAATAAAAAGTATGCGTTTTTTCTCGTCAGAGCCCCAGATCCCTTAACATTGGCAATTTGCAATAATACGAACCTTGAAGCTTGTGGAAGTAGCTTTTCCAAAGCATCAGTGACGTTTTCCCGGTCAAGTAAGGCCAGTTGTTCTAAACGATGATTGACAGGAATGGCAGAAATACTTTGGCATGATTTTGTTTCATTTTCTGCTTTCCTGGGTAAACTTGCTTTATTTCCGATGTGAGAATCCTTTTCAAAATTAGAATTAGAAACAAATTCAAAATTAGTATAGGAAAGTGGGTGGTCTACGACGTTCTTTCCATACTGGTCATCTCTGCATTTGTGCGTCTGAGTGCCCACGTCTGGGTCAAAGAGTTCCTGCATTATTTCTGAAGCCTCTTCGGTTTGATCTCCGACTTGAGGAGCTGCAGTGTCTGGTTGTGCGTGTGTGCACTCGTTTCTAGAGCAAGGGCCGCTATTGCTGGGACGTGTGCGAAGACGGACAAAGTCGGCTATGGGTGGAAGTCCATTGCGTGTGGGCAGTTGTTGTTGGCTCAGTGGACGAGTATTGCGAGCCTGACCCTGTCGTGACCCTGAATTGTTCAAGTACTCTGAAAAGACTCCCACAATTGTCACAAGGAACCAGAGTCCCGCGAAAATCACTGGATTGTTTAGAATGCAGAAGAAGACTTGCACGATGCTCCAACCAATGAAGGGAACCCCCAGGAAAATACTGCACTTGACCAGAGTGGCCACCTTTGCCAGGAGAGTTCCTTCCTCGGCAGCAAAAAGACTGCTTCCCACATTTACCATAATATCTGCAACAAAAGCCATTTTCTTTTGGCGCTCGTTTTAAACTTTTCCCTTAGTTCAAGTTCACCTGCAGCTCTGTGGACGGCATCAAAGATGGCCTTTGTTAGATTACCTTTGCTCATTATGCAGTACGTAAGTTTGTTAAAAACTAAGCTTCAAGGTCAGAAACAGACCTTTTCAGATTGAAAGAACTTTGCCTTGGTCCTACAGAGTCAATAGGATTTTTGCTTTTAGATTATTTTATTTCCTTCGGTCACAAGGATCGGATCTGACTTGTGACTGACAGCAGGCAGACTAACTGAGGTTAAAGAGTACACATATATCATACTTCATTGCCTTCAACCTCAAATAAAAACAATTGAAATTTTCAGGGGGAAAACCCAAAGAGCTTGAGAGTAACAAGCTGTATATACAGTACCCAGTAAGGAGCACAATTATCCTGCCAGCCGCGTGCACAAAATTCAACATAGCATAGCGTACGCAATCGTCGGTGAAGGTGCATTATGGCGTAAGTCCAGTCCGCGCTTAAAAGCATTGTGGCGGAAGTCCATCGCTCTACT
>JAQFZC010002240.1:0-24112 GCA_034695205.1 Dicyrtoma fusca | reverse complement strand
CCGTCCCTCAATAAATTCTCAATCGTATCAGACGTTAATACATGTTAGACGGCCTCCTCTGCCCCATGCCTTGCAATTTCTATTATAACAGAATTACAGAAATCCTCTTACAGTTTTTTTTTATTCAAAATGGATTCAAACGAGAAGAGATTGGAATTCGATTAGGAGTTCTGAAGCATCGGCCACCGCATACAACCAACCGCGCTAGCATAAACTGTACGGTGGGTTTTCATGTTTGCTGTTACAGTTTTTCTTTTCTTTAACACTGAAGTGTACATACCTATTCGGTTATTCGTCTTGTAACTTTGTACTTATATAATGTAGAAGCCCCACTATCCCAGAGCATCAACCAAAAAACCAACTACTAAATTAAATCTGTACTAAACTTTTTAGGCACAAAAGCACCTACGAATACATACACACTTGTATTGTACGTTGTTGCAGAATCTACAGCACAATTATTTGAAGGACTGGGTAAAATGTACTCCATCGTTCCATTTCAAGTACCCAAAGTTACTAAAAGTTGGGCTACAGTAAGAGGCATTGGATATGCGATATAGGACACATTCGCATTCACCCTCCTGCTCAATCCTTACGCGAACGCAATAGATAACAATTATTGGTAAATCGAGTCTTGAAAGAATTTCCACTCGACTGATGCTACCATAGTGGGAGAGTGTGACTCTTGTAAACTTGTACAGTCACTCCAATAATCTGCCTTTGTGACTTCACGTTCACCTTTTGGCTCACCAGATCAGACAAGACCTAGTGACTCCGACAGACTCCTCCAAGTCAAATAACAAGGGAGAGAAAGTAAATCTTTAAGACGAGCTTCTCTGACTATCAAAACAGATAGTCTATTCAGTATGCTTGTCGGGTTCGGGTATTCTCATGGATGGAAATCCGAAAATCAATGAACATACCCTGGAGGACCTTTAAACGTGCATCATGTTCCCACCACAAATCTTTTCTGTTTTGTTTCAATTTCAGGTCGGTTGTATAATTATTCATTAGTACAGCATATATAGCAGTGAGAACGCACTTGAGAGATTATTTCTACATCAAACTTCTTTGCGCAATGCTCCAGTTCATTCTATACTTTCGTATACATATTTACAGAACTAAAAAAGAAAGCAAAATAACAAAGAGTTGATGCTGTTTGATGTAGTAATCGGATACCGAATTTTGAGACAGAAAATATTCATTTCCTCGAATAAGCCTTAGCTATGTATAAAGTGAAACCAACTACGGTCTTTATTTTAGGTAAGCTTCGATATATGCCAGTTTTTCTGCGCAGGTACCCGACGTATGCTCTTAAATCTTTAACAAATCGTAACAGGCACTCCGAATGAAATTTAACCTTCAAATGACTCTTCTACATTTTAAAATCCTTTGCCTCTAGAACTCCAAGTTGATAGTTTTATCATGCAAGAACCAAGACCAAAACATAAACTAACAATACAGAGCAAAGGGAAAATAGGAAAATATTCACTTTTCTTTTTTCCCTCAACTTCTATCTTCTAAAGCTCAACAACCGACTTGCCCATAGATAGATAGGATCCCATTCGAATAAGTTTGACAGCACAGGCACAAACCATGAGGAAACTATTCTTTATACCAATGTCATAGAATAACCGTCCGTAATTCACTAACGAAAAACGTATGAAAATAAAAACAAATCACACTCTCTGTTCAATATTCATGTTCGAAACAGAACTTCTAAATTTTATATTATGGATGGACAGTACACATTATTATACATATATTTACAAATCCACATTCAAAAAGGATACAGCAAAGCTAAAGTTTCCTCTCCGCAGTATCGATTCTCTTCACTTGTTTATGTTGGAGTAGTTTAAAGATTATTTCTAAGTTAATTCCTGTGAGTTAAATCGCTGAACATGTTTCAACTTATTAGGTAGGTACATAAGTAAAGCAATTCAAATACAACGAGGATAAAGTAAAGCAAATTCCATCAAGTCTAGCGCCGTTCTCCCGAGTTAACATGATACGTATCTTACTCGGAAAAGTTTAGTCAACTTTAACAATATCAATGCCACTGTCTGTTACCCGGCTCCTTTCAACGTTACCCTCCTTCCTGTCTTTATTGTACCATCTTGTATACTACTCGTGCACAGCTTGACAACTTGGTCTTTTTAATCGTATATGATTTCTTCCCTCTATAACACGGAAGTGTGAAGAAAAATAAAACCTTTGAAGTTTCACAACACTTGCCAGTAGTGCATAGGAAATCTCAATGTCGTCGTTGTTCTCACTGAATCTCGGAAATGAAATAAAAAGAGTAACAATATTAAATGGAGAATGCTTAAAGTAAATTACAGAAAGTGTATCTGCAGATAGAATTTCCGTACGTGCCTTCGTTCTCTATTAAATTGGTTATCTCCGTGTGCATGAAATGTGGACGGTGTAAAAAGTAGAGGTAATTCAATTCTTCCTTGTTGTCAACGCATACATACTTCCACAAAGATTAGCATGAGTACTTATGACAGACATGAGAAACTATTAACTCACAGCCTAATGAGCCTAATATGTGAGCTCCACCCAATTTCCTTACACATTCTACTTTTTAATACTTAACAGCCATTAATAATGAGTTACAAACTGCTCTCTCTCTCTCTCTCAAGTCAAAACAACAAAAGCGGACAAAAGCATAACAAAGCCCATAAAAAGAAAAACAAGATCATATTACATTTATTTTGCCTAAACTTTAATGTAACTAGGTAGACATCAGACATCCCTTTTCCTTCAATTCTCAATTACTACTAACAAGAACCCAGCGTTTTCAAAACTTCTATTTGAATCTGACAAGGCAGATAACAAAATTACATATATGAAAGTACCTCCTTACCATCAACACGATCGACACACGACGTGTACAGTATATGTATGCTTGTAAAATCGAAAATTGCTCCGAGGTACGATCTTCATCGCTAATAAATTTGCATTTTCATCACCATATGAATTACTTACTCGAGTGAATATTACTGCAGCTATGTATATGTCTACAATGCTAAGAAGTTCAACAATGGCATATAATACGGCTAAGGACAGTCTAGAGATGTTGGTACTGCACTCGAGTGCACCTTTTGCCTTTCAAGTACTATAACCAAAACTTAATTGTAATTGTAATAGTAAGATAATCAACGCAAGATAACAAAATAATAATGCATTAAGATTAATTTCAATTATAGAGTACATACCAAACGACATATTACTTCTCATATGAATCGAATCCAATAGGAGAGAATGAGAACAAAATTATATGTACGAAGGCGACGATTTGTTCTCTAAAATCGGTAAGATTACAATAATTATTCGTGGTAGGATAATGTAACCGCTTAGTGCTTGCCCCGACTGCGGCAGAGTCGCAAATGTTTCAATTTATCGCTTATAGGAATAATTACGCCTGCTGCCTTCATATTATGTATTCACTAGAGAATTATTCAAAATGTAAAGTAATTAGTATCTCAGGTAGGTAGGTATCCGCTACGTTCAGATGCACGCAACTAGAAATGCAATTAGATTGCAGTGGCAGACATGCCTCTGCAGCTGTGTCTGTACTTCATGTGAACAGATGTTACCAAAAAAAATATACAAATTTTGATTTAAAAAAGTGGACCTCTTTATTATTCCATAAGGCACGGTGAAGTACTGTCTTTGCCCTCCATTAAGTTATCGCACTCGAGATCATCAGATTGATCAAAGTGCCTATACACATTATAAATGTAACTTGTATCTTGTTGTAAAAAGGTACTTGCTAATATGAAAAGGATGGTGATCATGATTTGTGAATTTCACCGTTTATCGTCATCAAATGGAATTTATGCAGATGGACAATAATGCTGTACACGTCTAATGATTTTGCACTGAATATTATTGAGGTGAGGTGTAGCGTTGACTGCACTCTATTAGATTATAGTAATGTACATATTATGTACATACCCTTGTAAATATCTTGTCAAACTCGTTTACAATGCACATTGTAGTAATACCATAATTTAGTTTGTTTGAAATTTGACTCTAACTTTGACTATGTACACGAGATGTAATTTCCTGACCTTTTTCATAGTTATTGAATCAAAACTTGAGCGTCTACTGTCTCAGCGAGCGGAATTGTGAGAGATGGACAGAGACAAATGGGCAAGTCATGATGTGAAGCTACCGGCATTCGTCTTTCTTAGTAAACAATAACAGTATTGTCGTGGTCTACACTTTATGACCGTGTCTGTATGAGTTACTACAGTCAAAAAACAAGACAGGACTAGTGTTAGTGTGAGACAAGACGGCATTCCATTCATTCAATATCATAACATTTTAGACATTTACTAGTCAAAGGACTCTCAGCAGACCCTATCATGTACTTAAAGCCGCTCCTAGCCTTTTACCAAAAGAAGACACAAAAGTTCATATGAAAATTACAAAATTCCCACTCACACCTTCAAATCCAAAACAATTTGTATATAGTTCATTCAGAGTCCGTCTAATTTGTATAATTTTGAAATCAATGCTCCCAAAATTAAAAATTCCCTTCTTTAATTTGGTACTTTACAACATTAATCAAATTCTCATGTCAGTCCGCTAGACACAACTAGGTACATGTGTATGTCCTGAAAGCACTGAAAACGTAGGGCATACCTACGACATTATTATGGGGTGCAAAGTTATTGTATCCTTTTTGATCCCACAAGACACATTTTAAAATATGATTTCTATTTATTTAAATTCTGAATTGCCTACTTGTTATTTATTCCTTAGTGTAGGGTACCGTACTCGTACTTTAATATGTTGATGACTGTGTTCATTGACTATAATTGTTCATGTTACTCCTAATCAGTAATCTGACATATCAATCAGCATCAAACCTAATAGGTATCTCTGTAAAATATATGCAAATATCTCAAGAGGAGAATATTGACCTGACGTAAGCACCACCCCTGCTTTGAAGTTGGTGTGCGGAGTTATAGACTGAGCAAAATGAATGTGACATGGTGAGCTGAAGCAAATTAAAGGCTGTGCTATTTAACTTAACTGAACGTGATTCTCCTGCCTGATAGGCTATTCTGTAATAACTGTGCATGGGAAAGTAAAGGCAGAAGATTAAAAATTACTCTCAGCATGTAAAGTACCTGGACTTGACAATAATTATAAAGACATGATACAAAGATACTTGGAAACATATACATCTACACATCTAGGCTGTCATTCTAAATTCAAATTACATCAACAAGTAAGTAGTTTGGTTAGTGGTAGAGCGTAGCACAATAAACACGACGACATGTAAATGCTAACGTTAAAGACGAACCCAATAAATGGGAACAGAACTGACAGGCAATGTTTTCATTAACCGTCCTTCTATTAGTCCCAGCAATAATGCTCTTCCCGTCTAAAGCAGCACGTAATACATATGGATGGATACTATCCCAATAATTAAAGTAACCAAAGTTTTGGTACTATCACATCGTATTTACTGTTCGAATTATTCATGAATCATCAGCAGCGTACGCAAACAATAAAAGTAAATGAATGAAGCTCTACAGTAAAATTTAAAAAAAAAAAAGGTTCGACTGTGATAATTGATAGAAATGTCATATCATTATAATTTTCGTATACATAAATACATACGGAGGACTGCCATTGTCCACTCCATTTCCATCACAGATGATGGATTCTCATTACAAGTGCTCTGCACCATAAGTCATACATGTTATTCTCCCATTCATATTCATTCTACTTGTTGGATCAAATCCAAATTAATATGCACGCAACAGCCTAGCCTCCGCGACATGCAGGCAAGCCTAAATAAATACCCTTACCGTCTCCTCAAATATGTATAGCTACAATACAATGCTGTATTTGGATGAACGCATGTAGGCAGAGAAAAGGAGACGTGAACTATGGATTGGATGGGATCTAACTCTAAGTAAACACTTAATGAATCAAAATGAGTGCTATATCGATATTTAATGGCCATTCACTGTATTTACTCACAGATTCGTCAACTCACCTCACAACTACAACTCAGACCGACCGACCGCTTGATTTAATATCCTTTTCAACCACACTGCCTCTGCAGACTGTAGAGAAACAGAAACAATTTGGATTGGATTGGATTTAACTTTCTCCTTGCAAAAGCTAAAGTGATTTTCTACTTGTATCCTGTCGTGACTGAGTACAGTCTTTAAAAGACAAGCTGTGACTTTTTTTTACGTTGGAAGTTGCAACCCAGTACGTCTCGTTAAATAGAAACAGGATATTACACACGAATAGTAGTTGGCTTGTACATCCCTACAGGTCGTTATTAACTTTTTTACTCGATTTTAAACCCTAATCTACTAACGATAGACTCCTAATTCTGAGTGTGAATTTTGTTTGACTAGCATCCAATTCATGCTCTGTGTAAACGTATCAGTTTTCTATCCATCGGATTAATTCGTTCCATTTTGCATTTACATTTGCCAGTAACTGTAAAGAAGGCTAATGCAAATTTAAATCGTGAACAGAATCTACTTATTTACAAACTAAATAATTTGCAGATCGTGAGATGTGAAGGGAAGACACATTAAACAGCATTAAGTAAGAAAAAGCAGAGGATTGATGTGAAGGGATGGGAGGAGAAACCGTTAAATAGTCAAAGGCAAATAGTGCGCGACAACTTATCATCCCTTTACCAATCCAACTTATTTCCGACAGCCATAAAAAAAATAATCAATAGGATCATTTCCAATCATTAAAAATATTCACAGACTAGCTTTCCTCCTCAATAAATGACAGCCATTTCAAATTAAATGATGTTTACTTTTCCATGACTTGACTTTTTTTTATATAATACGAGTGACGTTGGACGTTATGAGGTAATGTAGTATACTTTTAACAGTATATAGGTAATACGATTTTCTTTTATCTTTTTTTATACCTCAACTCCGGAGCTCCAATTTATTGACCTGTCCATCTCGAACTTGCGTCAATCATGAATAGTACATGAGTACAAGTTAAAAGTGCACGAAAATTGTAACAAAAATCCTGAAACTCCTCTACCCACTTCACTGCTGCATAAATAATCATTTACATCATACAGAATATTTTACGCTCAAGAAGAGATTCCCGTAAGACAAGCAAAGTAGAGCCAACAGACACTTTCGGGGGCTGCACATGCAGCAAAACTAGAAATTGAGATTGCATAACAAAACCAACTTCACATATGATAAAATATGACTTGTGTTTTGACAAGGCATAGGAACGAGCATTACATTTTTACGAACACGCATCCGTATACTCCGTGCCAATATGATACGGAGTAATATGCTTTGGGAATGCACGAGCAGCAACATATTACAATGTACTTGTACCTAGATACGTATCTTCTTTGGCTGCATATAGTACGTCTGCAACGTCAACACAAAACAACAACAGCGTGTAAAAGTTCAAGAAACACAAGGAACTGACGTTATGACGCCGATGGTACGAATGCTTACCTGTAGCTTGTAACCATTTCAATGAGGGAAAACGTTAACATAATATGTTATAAAGTAACTTGAGGATAACTGCAAATTGCACTGAAATAAAATTGGCATATTTGACTGAATCAATCTGGCTGGAAGGTTTAGTTTACCCTGTCAATTGACAGCCACACAACATCCGTGTCTTTTACAGCGCACGAGCCGTCAGCCCAACTTCACACCACTCTGTCTCTAAACCTTTGCATAGCAAACAGTATCTACAATGAAATAACATCCTCTTAAATGTTTAGGTCGATGTAGGGCGGATTCGATCTGCCTTCTCGCCAAGTCACAAATAATACTACAAAACCAGGAATGACAGCATACTCAGGTACGGTACTACAATATTATTCTACGCCCTCCAAGTTCGCTAATTCCCAAGCTCTATACCGTCTAATCTGTCCTCTGCATCACTACATCACATTATATGGCAGGAAATCAACTAAAAGTGCTCAATTGAGTATTTTCTCATAAAAATTCAGTCAACTTCACTAAAAAAGCTCACCAAGTAAAAATTATGCGTGATGAGGCAAAAAGATTATAGCAGATGTGGCACAGACAGCATTATCCATATAAATACATTGCCATTACCATTGTGTTTTGTCAATATCCCTCTTTTCGAAATTAAAATCAACTCAACAGCAGAAACACCAATATCATTAACAGTTTTCATTATAAAAAAAAATCAAAAGTAGAGCTGTACAGCATTTTATTTTATTTGTCCCCAGGTTGAAATCTCCAAAAATGACTCACAACATCCTCGTACATAACACTAGCATGAAACTGTCACAGTGAAATTAAATATTATATTAAAAGGCACTGAACTACCAAAGCAATGTACCTAGTACAATAGTTTGCCGCAACGAATACACATTACCTACATACATAGGAATAAAGGTGAACAGGAAAATAAGAGATTGAAACGTGTAACACGGCGAGTAATTTAATTTACTGTTTACACATTTAACGGTTATTGGTGGAAGTTATATATGACTACAGTTCTCAGACATTATCCACCAGCGGCCTCATCACAACTACAATCACGACTCTCTGTATATGGTTTGTTTTAACTTTTAACTTAAAACATTTTCCACTACACATTACGGGATTTCACGCATACTGCATCTCATCAGCATTGCATAGAATTTCTACCAGCCACTTACCTTAAAGCAGTACCAGTACCTAGCAAATGTTACGCTGTTCGTTGTATTATCGATATATACCTATGCAGCTATGTAGGTATGTGTAAATAAAATAGGTACAAACATACAGATACCAAACAAACTCTAACTAAACAGTATAACAAGCAAGCAAGCATCTAGCTAGACTAATCACCTTCACAATGAACACAGAATCATTTGCCATCAAAAAGTATACTAAGATAATGGATGGACAAAATTATCTGTACTGAAAACCATACTACTGCATACATACTAATGTAGGTGAACACGATTGCTGAAAGAGAAGGAAATGCACGGAGTTGAAATACAAACGCGGCTCCCTACACAGAAAAGAATAGGTGCCTATTTATGCGAATTTTTGTCATAAGTATGTACCTACGTCGGAACTTGCTTCCATCAAGTAGGTATTAATATTTTGACAAAGCATAATTAGGCTCTTTCATTAAAAAATATATACAACAACAATATCTCTGTAAATACCACAGACGTGCTGACGTAGTACATATTTATAATCATAACAATGCATGCGCAGGTGTGTCATACTTGCCTCACTGTCATCGTCTTCTACTGGCAGGTCAAATCACCTCAGACTCAAGTAAGTATCACGTGAAACGAAACGCAGACATAATGTGCGCTGCAAATACGCCGATAAGGAAATGTACACAGATGCATACGTCTCCTTTCTAAAAGGGGTTCGATGAAAGCTAACACACATGTTACTACTAGCTTTATGATCTTCAAGTTACAAATAGCAGCAGCCAGAGAGCCGAATAGGTGCAGGAGGAAAGGGAAGGACATAATGGAAGACAATTAAAAAAGCTCAGACTCCATCAGTAACACATATACCCTTCCCTAAAGCTAAAGCTCCACGTAGATTTACCGTTTCATTTTAATTTAATATTGTTTATTTAGTTTTAAGAGCCCAATGGCCAATGGGGACAGCTTACACTCTATACATGCAGAAACACCCCTTAGACGGAAAAGTGGATGAACGCATGTGATTTTTATTTTTATATCCAATTTCACGTCTCAACATCCTCACTTCACAAGTAACTCCTAGTGCAATATAGTGCTACTAATGCCCATGTGATTTATAAACTATTTTTTGCTCAAATTGTAAAGTAAACAAGCTCAAAAGAGAATACCTTCGAAGACGAGAGTATGTATTGCACTGTAATGGCATGACCTGGCCAATAGGATGAACGTGGCTTGAAGTAAAGCTGCACAGTCACTCAACAGACGCATTCCCTCCGTCTTCTCAACAATAATAATAATTTAATCCGATGCATCCTTTTATCACTCTAATAACAAAGCTAACACACTAAAACATTACAGATGAGCTTATCTCTAGTTTTGAGTGTGTGTACTGTACGTGTGTGAAGACGCTGCCTGCTTACTCTTAATCGTATAGATACATATATATATCCGTAGTATCACTAAATCAGTATAAAAGTACCTCAACTTGGCATTCGAGGGAGAGAACAAATAATGGAATTACCTTGGTTGAATTCTATTACAACGCTGCCGCTCAATATAACTGACGATGAACAATATGAGCACTTATCGTCCGCTCTTGAGCTGCCTATGACTCTATGCCTACAACACCATCATATTCACATGAACCTATTACATTGCACTTAACTTTTAAATTACAACCACGGTGTGAATCACCTCTTCCCCATCATTCATAATGCAACATACATACTCGTAGGTAATCCCGATCCCAACGCATGCCCCTACATACATGTACAGGTACAAATCACCCGCCTTTCCACCCTTGTTTTGTCTTTCGCAATAATAATACGTAACATACTAGGTAAATAGGTACTCGCTCTACTTGCCTACCTTCCCTGCCAAGACATTCGAGGTAAATTCTAACGTCTAGCTAAACCCTGTAGAGCTTGTCAGTCATAAGTTTAATCACAATGGATTAGCACAAGCCAAATGCTACCACCATGTTGCTAATTTTGCCAAATAATCTCTGAGTAAATCAATTGCTTAACATTACAAAATCAAAAACAACACCAATCGTTTTTCAAAGGAAACCCATGAACCCCTTGAACGCCATTTATGCAGCTTAATGCTGGTGCACGGTGCAATTCGTAAATATCCAGATTCTGTTTGTCATTGCAGCTTCTGTATATATTATCGACTTGTCACACTCATTTGAGTTCAGTATTTACTTTTAGCAGCAGAGTATTTATGTATGCTTACAAAAGTTTAATTTTAAAATAAGATTTCTATATTATTGTCTGCCTTCATTTGTACTGTTACAACGCAACGGATTGAAATTAGAGGCAGCATCTGTAGCTCGCACTTTATTTTTATTTGTTCGTACATGTGCCTATGTACTTAGGTATGTACTTAGGTGCATACATAGGGGAAATGGCATGGAAATAGAGAGCATAGATGTAGACAAGGAGGAAAGGCGGCTCAAAATTTCCTGTCCATAAGTTCACGGTTATCGAATGCGGTAAATGAGCTGTAGTATTATTGTGCTCTATCTGTACTTAAGTAATATTATGAAGGGAACCCCACGGACGCTCCACAGAAGCAATAATAGGTACAATTACGTACACTATGAGTTTATTATTCAAAGAAGTTAATGCTATGACTCTGACTCAACGAAGATGATGATGGCAACGTTTTTTCTTCTCCCTCCCTCTCTCTCTCTCTTTTCCTCCTCGCACTCATCTTTCTTCCTTCTCATATAATATTAAATGAATACATAGGATGACTGTAGGTGATCTGAAAATTTAAATCAAGGACAAGAGTCCGTAGACCTTTTACCAATCATGTACTTTAATGTAATGCAATGCCAGAGTGGATTGTGAACTGAAGTGCACTGCGTATACGTACATATTTTTATACCTTTTACTACCTACCTCTGTACATACAGTCTAATTTCATGTCTGTTTTTTTCTCCTTTTATATTCCTCAGTCTACCTCCATACTTCATAGAAAACATTACATTTATACCTAGATTTCACGAAATGGCTGTTAAGCTAAGTCAAGATGAGCTATATACATTTTATTCGTTTGGGGGAAAGATGGGTACGTATGTACTTTGAGAATTACGCACAGAACTGAGTTGTGTACAAAACTTTATTGTGAAGGTAGGCACATAGGTATTTATATCTGAATTACAATTACCTACCTCTGCGACTCCCCATCTCCCCATAGTTCATTACACAGATGTAGTATAGCTTTACGTTGCGTTGTTGTTGACTCCGTCTCTTTTTCTCTGTTGATGCCTCGCTTGGAATCTTCTAATACAGTCCAAGATATATGGAGTGCAACTGCATCGTCATCATCCATCACGACCAAAGACACGACAAGCCGTGCCACAACTCAATGCACGGCCATGGACATGACTCTGACTTAAGTGAGATCATGGCGCGGCGGAGCTGGGTCTCCACTTGTCTCTCTCAACTCAACTCTTTTCCATCCTTTCCGTCTTCACTTGGACTTGGACTCAGGTTTGAGGGAGGGAAACAAATTGCCAACATGACAATCACCATCATACGCGCTTCAAATCCTCTCAAAATAATACATATTATAGCAGAGTACATATTGGAACATCTACTTACACTTTGTCGTATTAATATATTCTATCCGCATCCAATAGCATGTTTCTCATTGTCAGACCGCTTCGCCTTCACATCATCATGTCCTACTCGTAGTACTTGCATCTCTATTCTCTATCCACTTCCATCTATCTCCCCAGAACCTCGTAGGTGCCTGCATTTGAGATTTATGTATGCACATATAATATCAGCCAGCCATCAGCAACATCGCGCCCATTTACCCATCTTGGGTATCTTTTCCAACTCAAACGCTCTTCTTTACACATCCAAACGACTCCTGCCAAGCCAGCTCAAACAACCACCACCACGCTACAACTATCCACACTACCAAGAATTCCATATCTGAAATCTTACTCAAAAACTCTACAGACGATGAGTATCATCCTCCTCATGATCATCCGCAGACATTTTCTAAGTAGAATTGTAGAGTGCACCAGGAACAACCTCACGTAAATATTGTTATGACAAAACTTTCATTAAGCTTGTTCGTCTCAAATAAACCGCCAATACAATACAAGCACTGGGACTGTAAAGCTCCTCCAGCTGCGCTCATGTCCCCACAAGTACATGGCCGGGTATACGTATTGACAGGAGTGTGGAATGGCCATCATGAAATTCTCATGCCCATAACCGGCGAGTCATATTAAAATATTTTAGCCATTGTAAAAAGAACTTAATGCTCAAATCAGTATTAACGAGACAGATCTATCTGTAGGAAAGCAATTGCTTATTATGTATGTACACACGCTCTTCTTAGATCTTTGCATACAACTTTAATAAATTGATACGTCCCAAGTGTGAAGAGATTTGCGGGGCCATAAGATCCACAACACAGAGTAGAAGGGGGCAGCATTCACACCTACATTACTGTCAGGACGTATAAGACTATTTCCAACTCAAATCTCAACTAGGTGTACCTTCCTACACGAGCAAATACATACATTCTTGAATATTATATCCACCCTCTAATAACAGGAACTATAAAAAAAAAATTAAATCGTTCTACGATCGTACTACGTTGCCGTTGCTGTTGTGAAGACATACATAGGTGCGTGAGGTAAAATGTATACAAAAATATAATTTGCCACAAGAATGCACGATTGTATTTAACTAGTGAAATACATGCATGTGTATGACTTTCCTGAGAAACAGCTTGACAGTACATGGTAACAATCAAGATGAGACAATAAAGATGAGTTCATATCGCATCCTCAGTTTATCATCATCCCCAGCAACTTGTCAAGAGAACGACGAGGAAGAAACAACCTCCTTCCTTTTTTGCCTGTGTCGTCCACTAACCATTTTGCATTGTTGTCAACAAGCACTGTTTCCTAAAGTAATGAGCAAGTCAGGAACGGATATCACCATAAAGAACCAATGATACCAGCCTTTGTCAAATGCATATTTGAGAAAGAAAAAAAAATCGTCAACATCAGAATAACTAACTAGGAAGGTGACAGCTTCAAGTGTATGTCGATAGGTATACTGGCGTACATGAAGGTACATAAAATACAGATATTACGACTAGACTGTGTGATTGCAAGAGGATGGAGATCAAATTCATGCCCCTACTACAGAAACAGATAGAAACGAAGCAGCAGCTGTGTAGCGTAGAGCTCATATCAACTTAATTCAGAGCTTATCACGTAATAATTTATTACCACAACTACCTTACCTACCTTCCCTTGTACGTTAGTAATGTGCATGGATCTGACATGCTGCAAGCTCAAAATGGCACCGATATCCACTTGGTTAGAACCTCATGCTAGATTACATCATTTCAGTTTTGGTGGTGAATAATGCACTCAAGACGTTACGTTACGAATGCTTGAAGGCATGGCAAGCCACTAAGCTACAGATTACGTGAGTCGTAGGTAGGAAGGTATACTACGCCTCACTGCCAGGCAATGCTACCTTAGTAGCAATTCAAAATTAAAAGTTTCAGCATTTCTAAAGGACAATAAAATTGATAAGAATTTTCCTCGGAGGCATCATGGAAATTATAATGGAAAATAAAATTCATATAAAATATGTAAACAATCCAACTGCATTTCCACCAATCAAATATCAAAATTACATTCAACCCTTCTGCACCCTGGAACACGGATCATGTAATGTAGGTATTTCACAAATCATCATAGAAAAGCCATTTGGGTAATCAAAGGTCGTTTTCACTTCAACCTTTCATTATATGCTGAATATGTAAGACACGCTTGCACCTTTAAAAAACTATGTACCATGTAATTCATATTGGAAGGGCATATTCCATAAATTCAGTTTTAAACTCTACTAAACGTAGACAAGTAATAATTGCAATCCACAATTTGTTTACCATCTGGGCACTTATCTGACATTTGAACCAAGGAACCCTTGGAAATGTAAAATATTTCCGTGATTGTGAAGCTATGTAAGTTTCAACTTCAGAAGTACGATGCAATCAATTCAAATATCCGTACACCACCACAAATAAAATTAAAGAAACAAACAGGTTTCCGAGTACAAACATACACTCTGTCAGAGAAAGCAGTACATCTCTGAATCAGACTAATCCATAAAAAATCTATAAATCAATCTGGGAGATAATAACATCAATTAGCTAGGGCTAATAGCGAATATCATTGAAAACCATTCATCCTGCGAATTTCAAACAAACGGACGGCGACAAGGGGCTTGAAAAGTAAAATCCTGACTCTAGTGAGTTCATTCAAGCATTCAAAGCAGGTTTTCTAAAAAAATATCTGTTAAAAAAATCCTATTGAAAAATTCCATATTAGAATATATACAAATGTAATAATGTAAACACTTACATATGTACATATCTAAATGATGTGCTAATGAGTAACTAATTGCTAATGTACGTGACCACGCCTCCAAGCAAAATAAAATGGGGGACAGAGTATACCATAAACACAGTATACATAGCCTGGGCTGAAAAGGAAGAAATCGGAAGAACAGTTACAAGCGATAACAACTTGAGGAAATCAAAACGGAAAAGTTAGGGACAATACATTGCGTGGCTTTTCACATTCCCTTTCCTGTTTTCATCCGTATACCCCGGTTTCCATCCCAATATATCACACTCACTTACTTTACAAGTACTCTGAACTGCGAAAACAAGAATTATCCGCAGGAGCAGGCCAGAATAGAAAAGACAACTTGAGACTACTTCATCAGTTTGATTTCACCAAGGAGGTATCTTGCACAATAGACAACCAACAAACTTTTTTAAGCCATTCTCATGGTGAGTGAAACTAAAGTCGTAAAATATAAGAACTGGAAAGATGTCGTTCAAAAGAATAAAAACGTCACAGAAGTTATCATCTCAGTTTCCTCCCTTTCTCCACCAACTACTTCTACAACCAATTTATTTTTGTCACAAGAATGAAAACACCATTAATAGGATTCTCCGGCTGAAATTTGTAATGGATCAAAAAATAAATTACAGAAAGTCAACTTGTTTTCTTTTCAACGCAACGGTGAAGCCTAGTGAAAGAAAGTTCAACATGTTGGTTCCTTCCTAACTTGTTTTATAAGGTAGCAACAGCATCATCATACACAGAAGTACCTTGAAGCTGTAGGTTTTACGTTGTACTTACCTATTAGCTAACTTAATCTTACCTACCAATGTGTGCCATATTTTACCATCAGTTGCTTCCTATAGCTTCCCACAATTCGAGCTCTACTAATGTCAGAAGTCAGAAATACACCTTAAGTTTGCTTTACAAGGTTAGAATAGCTTGGAATGTGTAGTAAAATGTTGGAAACAGTGTACTTCAATCATAAAATGGTGGAGCCATTTTATTTAACTGAAGCGACAAATTGGAGAACGAGAACTAAAGAACTATAGCTGATGATCCACGATTCATAGAAAGATGTGAGGAAACACATATGTAAATATAAGATGACAGTACATTTGCCTTTTATGGATTAGTTCTAGAGTGAGTTATTTTTCTTTTTCATTCCAAACTGTTGAGTATTTTTGAGCTTTTTACTCTTTTTTTTAGCTTGTGATAACCTTTGCGAACCAAACGAGTTGGCATACTTAGTTACGGACTTACGGAGAATTCGAGTCCATTTTTAGCTCGTGCGTCAACGAAATTCTGGAAACTAATGGGTATAACAAGGCCAATAGGTAATATGATTTTATATTACGTCGCGATGTTTCATCTACGTTGCGTTGCGCACAAAAAATTGCCCAAGAGTATCTTAAGAAAAGATACTGACCTATTTACAAATGATCTGTCTTTAGTATGTCAGATAGGTTAAGTTCATAAACCCTAATTTACTACGTATGTACTTTAGTACTAATAAAATTAATTTTTATAAAGTAGAGGAACTTCGACAACGCGTAAAACCAAGTTGAATAACGACCCATTAAATAATAATCGAATCAGTAAGGGAACTAGCAGACTTGACTTAGCGATGCGAGTACGACAGAATCATCTGGAAGGTGAAAGCAAAGGACACCATAAAAAAAATTCCAATGCTTTTACTTTGCAAGTGCAGACAGGTTACAAAATCTTGAGAGACGTACGATTTGATTTGACCTTACATCGAAGTCCAACAAACTACAGAGCTTCAAGCCTAAACGTAATAATTGCACTTATTCTGATTACTATTGCTATTACTCAGATGGCAGTGAGGGCTTGCAAGTGAGAAATTATTAAATGATTACATGGAGCTAGTGAATTGATTAAAATGTTGTTTTATTTAATTTTCAAAGCTTTTTTTACATACATATTTGTTATCCGTAGGTAGTGGATTTAACTACTTAAAAAAAATGAGAAATTGATAGAACAGCGAGGCCTCAGCCCTACATTATTTAGCTGGAAGTACGGGAATCTAATAATCTTAAGACTTAATCCAGACCAATTAATCATTTGTTTCACAAGTGTATGTTGCTTAGTGTGACCATACATACTTGTACCTGATCTTCATAAATTAATACCTTTTTAATTCTTGCTCTTTCTTTGATTAGTCTTGGTACTATATCATGTCAAAGGCTCTACAAAAGTTCATTTAATGAAGAGGCGTCACATTTATGTATTGGCAAATCCAGATTGATCAGTGGACTGCACTGAAAATATATAGACAGACATGTATGTACCTATGTGCTTACGCACGTGTTAGTATTGGAAAATAGTTGCAGATAAGAAGACTATAACCCGGTTAAAATATTGCACTGCCTAAGATCAAGAAAGACAGCAACTAAAAAATCACCATATAAATTATTCAACTTGGTCTTTTACGATTGTCTTAAATCTTATCCTGAGCCAACCTGCCAAAGCATACAGCCATGTGCATACTGCTATGTATACTATCTAGGTACTTAGTTAGGTATATCTATACCTTGGATACAGTGAACAATATTGACCTTGCTACACCACGTACAAGTAATGGAATCAATTTTCTAATTATCACTAATTAGAGGTAAAGAATTTAGATAAGGACATGACATATCCCTTTCTCATATGTGCCAAAACAGCAGTACTTGATCTGTTAGACGGAGAATTCCCTCTCCTGTCCTAGGTTCTATATCCACATTACCATGAAGTATCAACGTGGCGATATCGCTAATTGATGTTAGATAAACATTTAATACATATCTGCAAACACTCATTAGCACATATCTAAAAGGACACTATAACACCAGAATATTCATTTTCGTTTTGCAAAAAATCCTGTGACGATCACATCAGATTAAAAATTAGTCAACAAATATACAAGGAGCAGCAGATCTGGAGGTGATATCTTGATCTTTATCACTCCATTGTTAACATCAAGGAGAAACCTGTCTTCTAGTTATTTAACATGCTTCATTAAATTTATCACAGCAAACAAAATCCACATTCACGACGGCTCATTTACAGACAGTGATGTCCAGACAATCAACTCCTCCAATAAAACAATGCAATGACTTACAGACCCCAAACTCAATATACAAGTCCATCCACGAACAAGAATCTCTACTTGTTACACGACATCTCTTTCTGATAATTAACAAATATCCACTGATTCTTTCCCATGAGAATAATAAATACCTACTAATATATCCATCGATATGGTTAAAACCAGACTATCTATGTAGGTATGCAGGCATGCAGTTTCCAGTTCCAACTGAAAAAATAAACACGAGGCAAAAATAATCCGGATAAGTGCATTAAAAGTGCAGCGACCAAGTCAAATCCAACACCAAGAGCGGGTTAGCAGTTAGCAGTAACACATGATTGCTGCTTCTATTATAAAGTTACAGAATAGGATATGATGTAGTGAGAGAGCTCGTGACTTCCAGTCACGAGCTTTCATAAGTGCCAAACCCATGAAAAGTAAAACAATCATTGGGGAGATAATTATGTAAATTCAAATAATTTAATATCATGCTCACAAATCATATAAGGATTTAACTTTAAATGAATCTTTCCATTAAATAATATAATTTAGCCTTACATTCCCTTCAGGAAGAATGAAAGGAAGTAAGGAAGGAAGGAAGGAATGGATCAAATGTAAACTATCCTCCCTGAGCACACATACATGACTCTTATTAATTTGCCCAAATCAGTTTTGCACATTAATTCAATTTATAATTTTCCTTGCTATTATTCAGTTTTACTCTTTGTCCTTTACTTTACCACCTTTCAACGTGAATAGGACGGAAAGGATAAAGAAATAAAGCAGAAGCCAGAAGAGTGTTCTCACACTGTACTCCTCGTAGACACAGCCCAGACTCTGGGTTCAGAAACAATTTTGTAGACGAAAAAATGCTTAGAATTGAAAAGGAAAATGGAGATATATACTTCATACGTTTGTATGTACGTACACAAATAAATGTAACACATGTACACTGTTATTCTAATCAAATCAAATATCCATGTCTTCAAGGACAATCATTATTTATTACTCTTCATTGGTCTGTCTCTCAATTTCCTTCTCCAACTACCCTTTTGTAGTCAATACTATACACTCTTAGTGTTATACACCTAATATAGGTATGTATGTAAAATTCCTCAGCGAAACATGCCCAACTAAGAAACACAGGGAATTAAGGCTGTATCTCGATTCCGTACAAAGAAAGGTGCATCGTAACGAATAATCTGAGTAGAAACAATCTCTACAAATATTGAAATAAAATGCAAACTAATATTCTTGTTTAGCAGGTAAGGTTGCCAGAACTGAAATTAACAAGGTAGTTCTGCTCATACGAACGTAACATGAATCTTCATATTTTTCCCTTTTCCACATATCTGCACGTCTACTCCCAAAGATCCCTACATATAAACGTATTTATGATAATCACAGTCAAGCGAGCCCATCTGGCTCGATATGAAGTTCAAAGACGAAATTGCTCTCATGTTATGTATTCCATCGAGTATTATGGAGACAGGTACCTCATCATCATCACACAGCCACAATGGCTGCCGGTTGGTGTTGTGTTATCCTAGTTATCCCAGAATCCCTTCAATAAACCCCCCTCTATAATTTCCCTATTTACGATATGGGGACTCTCCTCTTGTCAAAGTTATCAACATTTATAATTAAACCTTCAAATTTTATAACACTGCCTACTATGTACTCCAGTCATTATTAAATTGTAATCCGTAGACGTAAATCATGTTCATATTTTTAAAAACAAATACAAAAGACAAGGATATAAATATTTTCTTAAAGATTTTAACGGGTTTTACTTTTAAATTTAAGCAATAAAAAATACAGATGATCCTAAAAGTATACAAACAGAAGTAAAAGTATTTAGACAAGGATATGGGACTGCTGAGGGGAACAATAGGAAGAGTCAGCTCATCCTGAACTACGTAAAATTTATTCACTATTTAGCCACACATTAGCTTACAAATTACGAGACTTTTTACGCATTAGACTATAAAGTTTGGGCACGAAATCTCATCACGACTTTGGAGAGCTCACTTCATCCGTATAATATGTTTCCAATTCCCAAGCATAATCAAGACAGAGCCAGCAGACGTAAAAGACAAGACAAGTCAGAGTCAGACGGACATCAAAGTGCCATTTTCATTTCCCAACTGCAACCCCACTCACTGTACAGACGAGGGAGCTTCAGACAGACAGGCAGAGACCGAAGCAACAGCGTATAGTAAAAAATGGCACTCGGAACAATACATACATGTCTATACTTATATAATGAATATGCATTCAGTGCAATTCCCTACAACTCGAGTTTAACAAGAGAAATTGTCCATCAAGTGACTGCTCACTGTATCCTATAACTTTACTCATGTACTAAGAAATTAATAAAAATGTTACTACATGCTCTAACACAAATACTGAGCACAGGTATATTTATCTTCCCACTGTATGTAACCAAGACAGAAACCTACCCCCATAACATAGTGCGCATACCTACATAATTATTACCTGAATACAAATGAACTCTTCCAGCATTTAACTTTACCTGTCAGGCAGCTGAATACTTCTTACTTTTTTTTTCTTGTAGTAAAATGTAATACTTTGTTGCCTGGAATTTTTTTTTCAAGAAGTTGAGGGTTTCAAGAGAGTGGTAAAATACGTGACAAGAAGATTATGCATATCTTAATATTTTCCGTATGAAATTCTTGCCTATGCGTATATGTACCTACATCCATCCTGTACAGCTACAATTCTTGTCTACAGAAAGTGCTGGAAAACAGACAGATAAATGATACGATACAATATGTATTCGTACTTTCTGTTTTGTCAATATACATATATCTGTAGTATACCTAAAGGTGTGTGCTTTTGTTGGTTGAATTAAAATTATTTTTTTAAAAATTTTATCAGATATCCTTTGAACTATGTATAAGTTGGCAAATGTAATAACTATACATGTTTGTTCGGTAAAACTGCTTTAGGGCTCACTCAATCACCAGGATATAGACTTTTATTAATGCGAGAATTTATTTTTTTGCATGAATTGAACTTTTTTAAGCTAGACGGTCTACTCAACATTTTTCCCGCGCAGCTATACGTCCCTGAAATATGTACAGGCAGCGTCAGGTTAGTATAATTAATTGAATTCTCACTCAACTTCTAATCGTGATTCTTAAACAGGTAACTACATTGTAAATACAACTACTGAACTAGTATACATTTTATATGAAAAAATAGTTCAATTCACACAGGCACGTACATACATACAGTCGTAGGATAGATCTTTCTGTGCATGTAAGTAAAGGCTGTATTGCGTCAGGTTAGTCATGCATGCTTTGTCATATTTAGTGACTCCTTCTGACTTCTGGCTCTGTTAAAGACATAGTGACAATTGTGTTCTACTCTGTATGTGTACAGTGTGTGTGTACTTTAGGTACTTTTGCACTAAATTGTCTTACTCTAACAGCTTTTACTTCACAAAAAGTTAAACAATCGTATAAATGTTGATAGCAAGTGTATCATGCTATTTCCAACGTGCATTTTTTATTTTGTCTCGAATGTAACGAAGCATATTTGTTCGGTACTACTTACTACCTCCGTCATACGTACACGTCTGCCAATATGTATGTAGGTATTGTATGAAAGAAAGAACAAAAGACCCCAATACAAATGAAAACTCTGAACAAATGAGAATGAAAACTTTTTGGACTTTGTGCAACTAAATGGACCGCTGCGAGACACGGCATTATCAGACACAAACGTCTCGACTCGATTCAGTGAAACTTTTCATTTAAAAGTAAAGCATGTTACTACGCATAGGTACATGAAAATGAAATAAACAAGAAATAGTTTTGGAGAGGAGAATAGAAGTATAAGTTGGAGTGAAATCTAAAGTTGCTTATGGTGGCATTTTCCGCCCTGTCCTGAATGGTGTGATAATTCTACTTTACCATGTGGATGAGGTAATTGAACAAGAACACACACAAAAAATTGTCAATTTCACAACCCTTGCGCCTGTCTAAAACAGGAGCATATAGCAGATGCAGAAACCCAGGAGGAAATTATACATGGATGCAAAAAAAAAAATTCATGTTCACAGATAGCTACACAATTATAACAACACGTTGAGGGTCTGACTTCCAACCTTTCCCTACCTACCTTATTCTCTTCAACTCCTATACGAGTATAGCTAATTATTAACAAGGTTCACCAACTCAATTAGGTAATATAATCAAGGAGGAAGTCAATAATTCTTTCTCACATCATCCCCATCCAACTTGTACGCCTAGTATGTAGCTTACTTGTAACAGGTGTGTATGTCAAAACGTGTCAGTACGTCTGTCTGTTCACTAGAGAATTACTTGGAAATGAAAATTAATTGCAACGACCCTATGTATTCCAACTAAATAGTTGAAACAATACAACCACTTATTGCGTATAAACTATAGTTTACCCACCCCACGGACAGACGCTCCAAGTCAATAGGTACTACATATATAAGGCCATCGCTACAGACTAGGTACTACATACATACCTACAAACAATTGAATACTACCATTGAATTATTTCTTTTAAAAAATCATAATCATCCGTAATTAAATAATACTGAATCCACCAATCAAGTTAAAACAAACGAGGCGTGCTTTGCTCTCTTATCATGTGTAATATACACTCCTTTTCCGTTTTTATGCCCTAGCCTACATACATCAGGTACACCAACTATTGTATGTACTTACCGTTTAATATTTCATTTTCCTTGATGCAGAAAAATCTATACCTATACACATACATATACCACGCACTGCCAAACGTTGACTGCATCTTCACCTTCAAAAGTCATTCTTCGCTATAGTTCAACTCCGTTCACTCTCAATTTCTTTCGCGCGTTAGACAATTAATAAACTTTTGTCCAGTACAGTTCAGCTATGGCGAGACAAAATACACACACGCTCTACGGTCTACTCTCATTGTCTCTATAGGTACAGTCTGCTACCTAATAGCTACCTCCCTAGGTAAGTTTCTATTTTTCTTCCCGTCCTTCCAACATGATTCATTCACTTGATGCAAGACCAATCTGAGGAAGAGCAAGAAAAAGACTAAGAAGAGAGTAAGAGTATTGTATTTTGTATTACTTGTGTTCGAGGTAGTGCAAAAGCGCGAGTACCTAAGCACCTACCCTACCCATCAGATGAAACGAACAATAAAGGCGAATGCCTTGCCGTCAACTTTACCATTACCTATTTATTGCGGACCACGTAATAGTAGCGTATAATAATGCCTTATTATTGTACTACCACGGCATTGTCCCTTCTCATGATGATGATGAGAATGAACTTATAGTTAGGACGAGCATATACGTACAACTGACGGCTTTTTATGCTCATATATCTGTGCACACAAATAGTGCCCTAGAGCTCCTAGCACCAGCAATACTACATGGATACAATAAAATTATATGTATGTACCTTACATCAATTCATTCCGTCACTCCGTCAGATTTAATTTTTTTTTGGCTTCCTACTTGAATTCAATTGAAACGTGAAAAATTCCAAGAGCCTATAACAAGAATACAGATATGTAACTCGATTACCCCAATGGACAGAGAAGACGCAACAACAACAAAAAACAGAATCTGATGAGCTCTGGCTTTCCTACACAGACGCAACCACCACATCTGTCCATGCATATGCTCCTTTCGCCACACACTACTGTATCCGTCCAGACTCCATTGTGATAAAGTGCATAAACAATTTCGTATGTCTAGTCAAAGTCAAATAGACGCAGGGAGTTAACTCGTGTAATAGTTAATAGAGTAATGTTATACTGCGTACTTTTATAGGAAAATCGAGAAACTGTGACGACCAGCCAGCGAGTGAGTGAGTGAGTGAGAAAGAGAAGTGAAAGAAGCTCCAAGTTGAGCGCGAATCTCTGCGACTGACTATGATGG
>JAQFZC010002239.1:0-24120 GCA_034695205.1 Dicyrtoma fusca | reverse complement strand
CATATAATTAGTAATTAAGTAGTTGTAGTATTTAGTAAGTTAGAAGAATAGAATAGTAGGAAGTTGGAGTTCCAGTCTGGTTTGCCCTTTCGGGGGTGACCTCAGGTCATGGCCAAGACGAATGCTCAGGAGAGCTACCGACCCCAGGACATCGCCAAAAGGAAGTAGTAAGTCAGTTAAGTTAGAAGTTAGAAGAGCGGACACAAGTCCGAGGGCAGTCGTGAGTATTTGGCATTTAGGCCAAAACACGAATGTTTCAACGCACTGCCAGCTGCTTTTTGCTATTTGACTTTAAAATACTCGTTCATTTTTTAACCAAAATTGTTTATTTTAATACCTTCTGGGTAAACAATTAAGGGCTTTCAGAAAATAAAACCAGTTTTTCAAATTTCTAAAATTTTTGTAAACGATTTTTGAAAAAATTTGAAAATTTTGAATTGTTTACTGTTCAACATATCATTGGATTCAAAATTTCATCAGCTACCCAAATATGCAATCAGAATTGACAATTTCCTAAAATTACGAAACGTTGGTTTTTAAAATGAAAGAGTTCTCTCTCTTAATCTTAACCTTATCACCACTCCTGCTAAGATAAGTTACTCGGCCGCTTCTTAGAAGTTGTCAGTTACTTTTTCTCAGGCTCTGCTTGTGACTTTCTCCTTTGGCTTCATTTCGTTCGCAGTCCTAACTCATCAACGCCATCCAGATACGTTAATTCTTTCGTTTTATTGTACTTTTAACACATTTGAAATTATTTTAATTATAAATTTTCATTACTACACTATTATTTGTAAAACAAAAAGATTCTTTGTGTTTATTTTTCATATTTTAAGACGCTGGGGTTCCCTTTTCATCCCGTTGAGAAGTGAATTAATTCCTACCTATCAAGGAAAAAATAAAAAGGAGACGGGTATTGAGAAAATAATTATAAAATATATTTTGATTGATTTGATGGTCTTTTTTTTGTGCTGGTTTCAGAGCAACTTGGGATAGTTTGTAAACTAGATTTAAGCTTCCAATGCCTAGCGTGAAAATAGTTCTCGCTGGAGGTAGATCACACCTGCCGAAAGAATTCGGTGTCGGTTTTTAGGATGTGGTGTATCTTATAAAATAGGGCGGGAGTGTAGCATTTCTAAATGAGATAAAATAGGGTGTTTTTGCTCGTGAAAGAGCCTTCGCACTACATTTTTGAAGCAAAAGAAGCAAGAAACAAAGCATAATAGATTAATTTCAAAATGTAGGTATGTTTTTTAGAAAAACGGCGAGGAAGAGGGAAAAAACTGGTGGTGTACGAGCCGGCAACGCATAGAATTAAGAAGTGAATGAAAAATTAGGAAGTGGACATTATTCTATTTTTTCACAAACTGTAGTAAATAAAAAATTAAAGGTAAATAAAGGAATTTTACTATTTTTTCTGACAGTATAACTAATACAACCTGTTGGGAGTAGACAGTATAAGTTAGGTTTTGAAGTCGTAAGATAGTTCTAAAGAAACCACTAGATGGAGCCAAAATTTCTGAAAAAAATGAGCGTGACCTGGGGGTATTTTTGTTTTTTTAAAAATGCAAAAAATATGAAAACTCCAACTGTCTGTAACCCATGCAGTAGGTTATTATGCACCCGACAGTTGAAAATAATGTGAGAAATACAACGCCTAGTCATTTTTTAATAATTTCAATAATAGCCCGGCTGAAACAACAAATATAAAAACAAAACAAACAAACAAAACCAAATCTTAAACCTATACTTACCCGGCACGATAGTACGGTAATCTAGACAATTTGCCCAGGTAGAATCCCACCCAATACATTTAGATTAGGTAGACTTTTCTCTGCATTAAACGAACAAACGTGAATAACAATGCAACGCGAATTAAAGTTACAATTACAGCTACAATTACATAATTACAGTTAGTTTGCCCAGGAAGAATCCCATCCAATACACTAAGATTAGATAGACTTTTCTCTGCATTATCCAAACAAACGTGAATAACAATGCAATGCAGTTAAGTTACAATTACAGCTACAATTACAGAATTAAAGTTAAAATTATTGCAACAAATAAAGTTAGGAGAACAGTAACAATTTATTGTATATGAATAGGTCTAAGGCCTCTCCAACTTTGTAAAATGTCGGTAGTTTGGCTACAAATTATACATTTATAAAGATCATTTCGATCTATTAAACCACTAAAACCATGTTTCACAGTGCTATCTGTGCGTCTAATAGTACATCCTTTACAAAATAAATGATTTAATTCTAAACATGTTTGAGAAACATAATACCTAAGCCCTTTTTTCATAAAAAACTCCATACAAGAATTAAATTTTTCATGTTTACCATTTATTTGATCGGGCACATTTACAACACTACGACTTCTATTTTTACTTCTTGACCAATTAGCTATGACGTTTGAGCTTGAGATTGAGCTTGAGCTGCTGTTTACACGTGCTCGTTTTGAAGTAGAAGGTGTGGTGGACCGATGACGACTTAACCTTTCAGAATTAGGAGCATAATTACCGTCTGATTCTTCTTCTGAAGATAATTGCATCACACGACGACGACTTAACCTTTCAGAAATAGTAGTATTATTACCGTCTGATTCTTCTTCTGAAGATAGACGTTTTCTTTTTTTATATTATCAGAAATATTATTAATTATATTATCAGAAATATTGTTCGAATTATTTGGGGGATTACTACCATTATTACTACCTAAATTATCTATACTGGTACTAGGTTGAATAACTGAATTATTAATTAAATTAGTATTATTTATACTACTAGGTTGAATAACAGAATTATTTTCATAACAATGTTCACAATGTAATGGTAATTCTTCCCACTTTTCGTTCAGTTGTTTGTTCAGTTCATTACATAATCGTTTATGGTTATCGTTAATTGTTTCAATTTGTTTTTCAATATCATCAGCTCTATCATTATTCGTTTTTAAATTTTTTTTAACATCAGCTAAATCTTTTTTAATATCATCAATAACTAACTTACCGTGGAATTCAAGATCGTTTTCTCAAACTGCCCTCACACTCAAACTCATTTGAGTATGAGTTTTGAGTGTGAGTTTCGGATTTGAGTGTGAGTGGCCCAACGGAATTCAGGTACGAAATTCAAAACCTCCACTCAAACTGCGCCTCACACTCATTTGAGGAGCCATTCAGCGGTGAAAAATCGTAAAAAACGATTTGAAACTCTAGGGCAAAGGCTTCTAAATGTGATAACTTTTTGAAAAATAATACATTCAAAACTTAAAAAACGATAACGTGCTAGTAGTGAATAAAATAAATAACGGATTCACATTCATCAACCAATTTCACGCATTATGATTATGATTTGCCCATTTTCAATTTAACCTCCGTTTGACTCTAAAAATAAATTTCAGTGGCTTACGTAAGACCCGATTAAAATCACTCTGGGTCTTGTAACTGTGGTAGAACGGCTTGCAATTGTGGTGCCCCCATTTTATTTACAGTATTAACAGTGAATAGAAATCAAACGCACCTAGTTTTGAATCTTCGAGTATTATGTATTTCAAGACGTCCTTTAGAAGGTATGTCAGATTTTGACCCACCTTTGACAGGGAAGAAAAAAGGGGTGTAGATACCACCTTTATGAGCCGACCATAATTACATGCCTTCGTGGTATAAATATAAGTCATTCTTCGTTAGTAGTAATAAAAACCACTTAGTTACGTTACAGTAATGCTGAAACTGTAGGTAACTCTTTTAATTAGTTTAGCACCTCTAACCGTGTTCTATTGTGTGAAATAGGAGGTAACCACATTTAGGACCGTCTCCTATTTTGTGAATATTTTGGTTTCAATTTAATTTATTAGCAATCACAAATCATAAGATCATGCATGTTGTCCTAATATAATGCTTAAAGAACTGTCTAGAAGAGTTGTCTACACGTGAATGCCTTTAACGAAGAAAAGTTCAAATTGAAACCAAAATTTTGAAAATCGAATTTGGCCATTTCTAATGTCAAAAAACGTTAAAATAGAAATTATAACTTTGTCGAGCTTTTACTTTTAAAATATTTTAGATTGTTATGCGTTTGCAGTCAATAATTGGATGCCGGAACTTCTCAATTATCACATAAAACGGGAAGTGGATTTATATTTTACATCAAATGCACAATTTTCAAATTTTAAGTATACCACCGTTGAAGGACTAGCCTATACCACATTTAGAAGACCACTCAAACGTTTTTAAAATTTCATAGGAATATATAAATTAAAAATTAATATTCTAAATCTGATTACTGTACTGTAAAACGCTGTCAACTGCCAACTGTGACACTGTCCGTTATGACACTCTTAACTATGACACTGGCACTGTCAGTTATGACACTGTCAACTATATCACTGTCAGTTATGACACTGTCAACTATGACACTGTCAGTTGTGACACTGTAAACTATTACACTGTCAACTATGACACTGTCAACAGGTCAACTATGACACTGTAAACTATGACACTGTAAACTATGACACTGTAAACTATGACACTGTCAAGTGTGACATTGTCAACTATGACGCTGTCAACTGTGACACTGTCAACTGTGACACTGTCAACTGTGACACTGTCAACTGTGACACTCTCAACTGTGACACTCTCAACTGTGACACTGTCAACTATGACGCTGTCAACTGTGACACTATCAACAGTCAGTAATGACACTGTCAGCAGTCAGTTATGACGCTGTCAACTGTGACACTGTCAACTATGACGCTGTCAACTGTGACACTGTCAACTGTGACACTGTCAACTGTGACACTACACTGTCAACTGTGACACTGTCAACTGTGACACTGTCAACTGTGACACTGTCAACTGTGACACTGTCAACTGTGACATTGTCAACTGTGACACTGTCAACTATGACGCTGTCAACTGTGACACTATCAACAGTCAGTAATGACACTGTCAGCAGTCAGTTATGACGCTGTCAACTGTGACACTGTCAACTATGACGCTGTCAACTGTGACACTGTCAACTGTGACACTGTCAACTGTGACACTACACTGTCAACTGTGACACTGTCAACAGTCAGTAATGACACCGTCAACAGTCAGTAATGACACTGTCAGCAGTCAGTTATGACACTGTCAACTGTTAGTTATGACACTGTCAACGGTCAGTAATGACACTGTCAACAGTCAGTAATGACACTGTCAACAGTCAGTAATGACACTATCAACAGTCAGTAATGACACTATCAACAGTCAGTAATAACACTGTCAGCAGTCAGTTATGACAATGTCAACTGTCAATTATGACACCATCAAGTGGGAAAATGTCAACTGTCAACTTTTACACTCTGAACAGTCAATGTAAGGTCTGTGTCAAACATGTAACGTCTACTTTGTCACAGTTGACAGTGTTTTCCGAACAGCGTGTCAACAAAAACTTGCTTTCAAGAAATCTTAAATTTTTATCGTAACTGGAAACTTTTGTTTGTTTCTAATGGAGTGTCCATATTTGTACAACAATCACTGTTTTTAATTAAATTAATAAGTTTTGAAGCCGTTTTAAACGACTTCACTGCTGGTTAAACGCTTCAATTGCTTTGAAGTTTGAACAAAATAGCGAATTACTGGTGCGTAAAACCACGTGAGTGTGGTTTTGAGACTCCGTGGGCGTGACTCAAAGCTCCACTCAAAATTTTGAGTGGCCCTTCATTTTTTTGAGTGAGTGTTGGTCAAAAAATGTTTCTGAATACCATTTTGAAACTCACACTCAAAATTTCCTGAGTTTGAGTGTGAGTGACGCTCAGAAACCCAATCTAGAATTCCACCGTTATTATCAGCTAAATCTTTTCTAACCTCATTTACAAATAACTTGTAATTATCGTTAAATTTTTTAACCTCATTTACAAAAAAGTTGTAATTAATGTTAGACACTTAACCGTCTGACTGAAGGTCAATAATTTGTTTACCCTGTGAGTCAATCTTTTTTTCATTATTAATTTTAACTTGTTTAATAAGTGCCTTATTATCAGCTAAATCTTCTCTGAACTTATTTACACAAAATTTGTAATTAATATTAGACACTTTAACGTCTGATTGTAGCTTGCTAATTTGTTCACCCTGGGAGTGAATCTTTTTTTCATTATTAATTTTAACTTGTTCAATAAGTGACTTATTACTAGCTAAATCGTTTTAAACATCATTTACAAATAAATTGTAATTTTCTTTAGACACTTTAACGTCTGATTGTAGCTTGATAATTTGTTCACCGTGGGAGTGAATCTTTTTTTCATTATTATTAATACTAAGTTGGCTAATAAGTAACTTATTACTATTACTAGCTAAAACTTTTTTTAACATCTTTTACAAATAAATTGTAATTTTCTTTAGACACTTTAACGTCTGATTGTAGCTTGATAATTTGTTCACCCTCGGAGTGAATCTTTTTTTCATTATTATTAATAAGTTGTTGAAGCTCTTTTTTACAACTATTATTAATTTGTTCAGATTGGAACTAAATCTCTTTAAAACTATTATTATCTTTCTCTAGTTTGTTACATTTTCTTTCTAACCTTGCAATTCTTTGTCCGGTAAAGTTATTTCTTGATCTTCTCATCTCTTCATATTTATTTATTCTTTCCTGTCGACTTATATTTTCACCCGTACAAGCCTTAAGTTCCCCTTCAGATTTATCCATTCTTTCCTTTAGACTTTCATTTTCTCTTTCTAACCTTGCAATTCTTCGTTCGTTGAAGGTATTTCTTGATCCGATGGAATTATTATTTGGAGAAGTCTTAGTCTCTTCATATTTATTCATTCTTATCTTTAGACTTATATTTTCATTTTCCAGCTTGAGAATCCGTGCTTCTTGTTCGGATTGTTTTTTAAAAGGACTTCTAACATGGCTGAAAAGCTATCCACTTCATCTCTCGCAAGGTGCATGGCTGGTGCCTCTCTTGTGTCCAAAGTAATTGAATCTCTGACTAGACGTGAAGCAGGTTTTTTTCTTGGTTTTGAAGCAGTTTCAGCTCTCACAATTACAGCAGGTGTATTTGTTTCACGTTGTTGGGTTTCACTCATTCCAGGTTCCGATTCCACGGTCTCAAGATCAGCAGCAGGTGCCACATAATCGGAGGTGTCCATGGTTATAATGTTATTAGAAGTAACAATTTAAGGTTCTGTATTTAAGTCACTCGGTGGTGAAAAATTAAAAGAATCCAACATATTGTTATTAAAAGTATCCATTTTAGGCTCCGTATTTAAGCTTCTCGGTGTTAATTCATCTGAATCATAAAATTTCCATCACTGTTCCCACGGTGGTGATTCAGACATCGTCCTTTAGTCAATCGATGTTGATTGACTAGAAATACCGTTTTTATCCGTGGTTCTGGAATTAAATACAAACTATTAAAAACTATTTTACTTAAAACTCGAGCCGGAGCCAGAGCTTAATAGTAAAGTAGTTAAACGAGTACTTACCTATTGTTATTAGATTGTAATTCAGGCTCCGTATTTAAACCACTCGGTGTTGGTTCATCATCCTCCGATTCAGTGGGCTGTGATTCATTATAAGTATCTGATCTTATCACGGATCTTATCAAGGATCTTGTATAATCAAAATATATTTCCTTCAACGTTAGAAATTCAGGCTCCGTATTTAAACCACTCGGTGGATAAAAATAAATAGGAGTATCCTCGGATCTAAAATTAAATACAATTTACTAACAACTATTTTACTTAAAACTCGAGGGTTGAAAACCCGACTTTAATATTTAAGTATTTAAACGAGTACTTACCCAGGATAAACATTATACCGTTCCTCAAACGATAATATTTTAGACACTGTATTTAAACCACTCGGTGGTGATTTATTAGAAGTAACCTCGGTTCTGAGATTAAATACAACCTATTGAAAACTATTTTACTTAAAGCTTTTATGGTTAAGTATTTAATTGAGTATTTACATAATGTTATTAGACTGTAATTCAGGCTCCTAATTTAAAAGGTGGTGATTCATTAGAAGTATCCATGGTTACAATGTAATTAGATTTTAATTCATCGACCATAAATCACTGCCATTCATCCTCCCAATCATCCTCCCAATCATCTTCCGATTCACCAGCAGTATCCTCTGTTCTGAAATTAAATGCAACCTATTAAAAACTATTTTACTTGAAACTCGAGCCGGAGCCAGAGCTTCGCTCTTTAAGGACCTTTGGCCCGCTTTGCTCCTTAAGGACCTGCGGTCCGCCTTTCTGGCTCCTCGAGGGGGTTGAAAACCCGACTTTAATAGTAAAGTATTTAAACGAGTACTTACATAATATTATTATATTGTATTTCAGGCTCCGTATTGAAACCACTCGGTGGTGATTAATTAGAAGTATCTATGGTTATAATAATATTATATTGTATTCAAGGCTCCGTATTTAAACCACTTGGTGGTGATATATTAGAAGAATCCATAGTTATAATGTTATTAGATTTTAATTCATCAAACGTGAACCATTCATTTTCCGATTCACTAGAACTGTCATGGACTGTGGTTCTAATCTAAGTATTATACCATTTCTTCGTATCCATGTTTCTGAAATTAAATACAAAACTATTAACAAATATTTTACTTAAAACTCAAGGGTTGAAAACCCGGCTTTAATAGTAAAGTATTTAAACAAGTACTTACCCAATATTATTATCTTAATTTCACGAGAAATGTTAACACTCAAAGTACAGTAATATCGGAAAAGAAAATTTTTTACACACGCGAAGCTATCAATCAGACAACTGAGCTAGTTATACTTTACGCTGTGGAACATTCGGGTTGAATGACGTCAATGAGAGGTAGCTACATCGTTCACATTTACTTAATAAATATGTATATAAATGATTATAGAACCCATAGCAGAGATCCTTCTTAACTACACTTTAGCGCTAGATATGAATAAAAGTGAAGTATTAAACAATTCCGGTGCTGTAGTAGAAAATACAGGCATTTTTGTTTTTGTGACAATGTTCTTAAATATTTGGTTACAATAAAATTTTTAAAAGCAAGGCAAAACAACGGATCTGCTATTTATTGAACTTTTGTAGCTAAAATACGTTTTTTATGAATATTTGATTTTCTATGCCTTACAATTTTATAAATTTTAACTGCGACCGCACTCGCATGTTTTGGGGACATTTTCTTTTTTTTACAGCAGGCTTTACATATAGATCTGAGACCATTTTTTGATGTTACATGTTTTTGAAACTCGGTTAGCTGCTTTTCTTCTTGACAAAGTTACATTTCTTATTCTCACACTCCATTTATTATAAGAAAAAATTATTAAGCAAGAATTTAAAATGGTTTTGAGTGACTTGAAAAATTTGGGCTGTAGAAAATGTGTGGCTTGGAAAAAAATGTTGTAAAAAATGCGTAAATTCGGTGTAATATCATTGATTTATTAGTTTTATGCTGTGTTTTGCATGATTTTAAAACCTGTTGAGTGACTTGGAAATCCTGTACATAGTAACCCATACACTACTTACGGGCGACACTAATCATGAAGTTTAACTGCCTTGACATAGGGTCAGTTGCGGTATATGTATATTCCCATGTCACAATGCACAGAAAGATCTAGAAACAATTGGCTTGTTCTAGTCTTTTCTAATTATATAAATAGAACTTTCTACTAAACCGTAGAAACTTTCAGCACATTCTAATCATTTACATATAACTTATAATCTATACACAAATCATAACGGCACTCTCCAAATGTCTAAAATGCGTATGCTAATATAATATATGCAGATGCGCATTCCATGGTTATACTTTTAAGAGCCATTATAATTATTTTTGTAACGAGTAAAATAGCACTCTTGTTTGATGACTAGATGTCGATATGTATATGTACATAGATAATTCGGAACATTAAAGGATGGAATTAAGTACAGGAATGGCTAAGTAGTTAGTAAGCTAGAGATTTATTCTCATGATAAACAGGGATTAAATATTATGAAAGGCGACAGAGAGTAGTGTAAAGGGTCACGTGGACAAAAAATATAACGAAGCAAAAAGGCTGCAAAGCAATATGCAATAATGTAAAAGCAAAAGCAAATTGGAAGGAATAAGCTTGTTGCTTTTGAGCTGGATTTTAATGCGTAAAGTAAAATCTAATAAAATTTTTGAGTCAATGTCAATATCAGTCCTCATCTCACTCACTCAAACAAACATGAAATTAACTCGTAAACTTGTCCATTAAAAGTCTTAACGTTCAATCAAAATTAAATACAGTGAAGCACAATGCACAAACACAGCAGTGAAGCAAGCTGTCTATCACGTTGCACGAGAGTTCCAAGAGAATCATTTATATTATTTTGTATAAATTACGTACTTAACTACATACAAAGTAATTACCACGTAAAATTTCAAGTACATACTTTTAACATTCACACTGAACTTCATTTATATTCTTCTAGATAGGTGAATATCGTAGATGGAAGTGCAAACTAGGCTATCTCTCATTTTTACAACATCCTTTAGAGTCACTTTGAATGTTTCTTAAAATTGCAACCAGTCACCACATTCAATTCATTATTTCTGATTGTGCCTTTCTGGGGAGAGTTTCTACATTTCACGTCTAAAACTTCTGCCAAGGCCCAAAAAGCACGCTACACATTCTCTTACAAATTTAATTAACCGCTATTGCACGTCGAATCACGATAATTATACCTTAAAATACACAAACATATTGCTATTGGTATGCACGATCAAGTTGGTACTTTTGTAATTATCTCTAGTGCTTTGCTGTTTGCTGTATGTATGTATAGGTACATATGTATAGTAAGCCTGTTGAAATTAAAATGACGAACAGAAGAAGGAACACAGAGCCATGACGACAAATTACGAGAACGATTACGAAGCTCTGCATACAGTGCTTCCTCCCCACCACATTTACAGTAATAAGAACGAGGCTCAATTCCTACAGCCGCCGCAATAGTAGTAGGCATGTACCCGAACCCAGGTGAAGTTATAAACTATAAAGTAATTCCAGCCAGAGCTATTATTCTCACGCAATATAATTATCCATATCACTAGGAGCTGAGCCATACGTGGCAGGTACATACAATCAATTCCTAGATAGATACTTTATGAGTTCCATTACCTGTTGTACGCCTCGCTTATTTTGTATTCTTCTGCTTGCAGGGGCGTAGCTGAGGGGGGTGCTCGGGTGCTCGAGCACCCCTCGAAATTTGTAAATATGTACATACTGCGTATATATATGTATATACTATATGCTATATATATTGAGCACCCCCCGAAATTTTTCTTCAGCTACACCCTTGTCTGCTTGGTCATTAGCCAAACAAAAATAACGCTGGAATTGAAGTTGATTTTAAGCATTCCATCATTTCTAACTCATTACTACAATCCGTACAAGAAACCTTCCACCTATGTATTTTATGTTTGCACATTATATTTATACTGCTACACAACAGTGCAGCGTCATTTTTATGCGTACAAATTGCAATAACGGCTCCGATGAGCCTTGAACGTCATCTGATCAAGTAAAGTGCACACAAATGCAAAAGCTGTTATTCAGAATTCCCTGAAAAAATGCACACGGCTGCTGTCGTAATTTGTGTAACTGTTAAACTGTTATTACGAAAGTTGTAAGCGTGAGGATTTGCACTGTTCAAAAGATGCTATATACCTAGAATACCTGATATAAATCTGCGACATAATCATAGACGCCCGCACAAGCATGTGATTCCTGGAATTGGCAAATAAATGGGGAAGTTTGTACCCACCAATGTACTTTTTCTTGCCCACACAGGCGTTCCTAATCCTCTAATAAAACAGTAATAGGTTCCGACGATTCCACTGTTTTCTATCCAATGAATAGCTATACACGATGATTCAACAATTTTCTTTGCGTTTGCAGGCTAAAGTGGTAATTAATTTATTATGTACAATTACACTGATTAATTTTATACCGAGGCCGGGCTTGCTTTTACTCACAGTTCATTAATAAAAAAAATAAGCAATTACTTTTTTTAAAAACACTATTGTTAATTGGACGTGGTCTATGATAGATGATTCAACTATTGTTGCATTTTCTAGGAAGGCAACGGCGTAGCTGGACTTGTATCTGAGTCAATTGTCACCAAGGAGCTCCAATAGAGGAAGGACAAGTGCACAAAGAAGATCACACTAAGGCACACTCACGAATGAAATTCCCTTCTATTGGTATTCCCAATTCAAACCAATACAAAATAATGACGGACAGGGCTGCAGTGTTCGCTCTGTTCTTCAGTAGTCTTTTTGTCGAGAACATGCCAATGTCAAGCGTCGAGTAAATGAGTAAATAGAAAGGCTACGACGAAGAGGACGCGACAGCAAAGAAGACACTAAAAATACTCGAAAACTATCCTTCACGATTTTAGTTTCAATAATACAAAGCTCACTAAAGGAAGAAACCTCCACTTCAACCAAAACACACACACAGACACACATACATACATAAGTACCTACCACTACCTACCTACATCAGTCACAGAACACCATTATCTATAGTGTTTATACAGGTGTTTGCTCCAAGTTATGTACATACACAATAAATAAAATGAGAAAATTAAAGAAAACTATAATTTACACATGTAATGGACATCTAATTTCATAGAAAACACAATTTACTTTAAAAAAGATATAAATAAACAAATCCCTCTTTAGAAAACTTGATTGTCAAACAGAGATAATTATATTATGTTTATTTATGTGCTCACAAATACTAACTACACGCAAGATCGTATCTATACGTACAATTACAAGTACCTACATATGTACAGCACTAGCGTTTTTATGCCGGTAGAGCTTCAAGTTGACCAAGGGGTACTGTACAAAGTTGAACAGGTTGCTAATTGACTTGTTATCCCATTTTCGAAGTAAAGTACATAGTTTTAAGTTACTGGTTAAATCCGTGTTAACAAACTCACTTAGGTACCTATTTCTTAAAGAGTGAAAATGTGAAAATTCAAAAAGGAAATGCTCAATAGTGTCAGGATTTAGATTAAATAAATTACAAATGTTTTGGTCGTCAAAAATAGCTTTGCGGTACAGTCTTTTTTCATCTGAAAGGCGGATTTGGGCCATCATTCGGACTTTTGATATTTCAATATTGCAGTTTAAATACCCAGCAACCAGGTCAGGACCTAGGTACTGGATGTATCTGCCATTGAAAGAAGAACTGACAGCTCTGTCAATATCTATTTCATACTGCTGTAGGGCTAGATTATCAACTATGTTCGCTATCTCTGGCTTTAAGGTATTGAAAGAAAGGGATTCTCATAAGTGGCCAAAACCCGTGCTTTCTAACAGTCTTAATTTGTGTGACCCAATTATATTTATATCATTATTTTCTTGCCTATCAATAAACTTAAGTTTTTCGAACAATAACCGAGGCACTCTATCATTTTCTATACCCAAGATTTTTAGTATATATAAGAGAGCTTGCCGAAATACCGTTACAGATAGCAAACATCTCCAAGTTTCTATTTTAATTATGTAATTAGGAGTGTTTCTAGGTAAGGCTAATACGTTTTTAAAAAAACGCATTTGGACCAGTATGCTTTGGTCTCTGTAACGTAGAGCCCATACAGAACTTGCGTACATTAAAATGGTCATAGTTGTTGACTCAAACAGCTTAATTTTATACTCCTATGAGTCTGATTTACCTTTACAGAGAGTATCCCACAAGGCAGCAATTGCTTTGAGCGCTTTGCTAACAAAAAACTTAGATGCGCCTAAGAACACTCCTGAGGAGCTAAAAGGCACACCTAGGTATATGTATTCCTTCACCACTCCCAACTCACAGCCGTCAAAACGAAAAATTGAATTAACCTTGACGTTTGTACCCTTAGCAAAAACCATGGCTTTAGTTTTATCCACACTTACTTGTAACTTTTTGAGGTCACAGAAGTTATTTAAAGTCACGAGTTTTTTCTTAAGATCTCCTTCGCTTATAGGCTAGGATTACGGTATCGTCAGCGTACATTAACATAAAATTGGCAACTTTTTCGTTAATACTTAAACCACTTAGACGTTCGTTTTTGAAAAAATTATCCATATCTGATATAAACAGGAAGAAGACAAGTGGTGAAAGAAGCTCTCCTTGCAAGACCCTCATTTACATCGATTTTGTTTTTGCACCTTTAAATGGTTCTTACTCTAATGTTGGCTTTGCTGTATGTAAGTCTCTTAGAATACGGATTAGCTTAGAACTAAACCCTATAGAATGGAGTTTCATCCACAGTAGTTTGTGGTCAATGGAGTTGAAGGCCCGTTTATAGTCCACAAAAAGTGCGTAAACCTTTCTGCCAGAAACACGTATGTGGTTTTGGATAATGCAAGTTAGAGAGAAAACTTGATTAATACAAGATCTACCTTCACGAAAGCCTGCTTGAGATTCTTGGAGTATATTGCATTGATTAGCCCAGCCGTTAGTTCTTTGTAATATAATTTGAGTAAAAAGTTTAGCAATACAACTAATCAATGCAATACCGCTGTAATTTGCCTGCGAATCTCTATCGCCTTTTTTAAATAAAGTAATTAATTCAATGTCTGACCAGTTTGACGAACAGGTTTTGGTAGTTATAATTTGATTAAACATCCTCAAAACATGCATGTTTCATTTTTGGGCAGCCCCTTTAAACATTCACTTGGAACTCTATCGAGAACTGAACTTCTATTGATTTTTAACTTTTTAGTAGCCTCAATCAGTTCCCACATTTTGAAGTCGCAGTCAAGAAAAAGGTCTCCCACACCGTAGAACTTATCGTCTATCAGGTCCTTTACAGGCATTAATAATTTGTAAAACTCTTCCTACGTTTTTGGACTGATACCGCTACCAGAGGCTTGTGTTCGAGTTTTAAAAAGTTTTACTGTGCTCCAGAACTGCTAAGTTTTTCACATTTCCAAGCCTGTGCCGGATTTATGTAAAGTAATCATTTTTCTTAGATTTACTGATTGATTTAAAGGTCTTTTTTAACTTAATGAAGTTTGAAAAGTTAGAAACGATGTTTGATGTTTTACATTTTATGCGAATTAGTTTGACCTCGTTTTTTGCGGATTTACAGGCTTGATGAAACCAAGGCTTATTTTTAAAAGTATGTTCTGTGATCCGATTACTTAGAGAGTCGCCAATTTGGCAACTGCAAACATAGACTGTCAGATCCTTATTCATTTCGTCAACTGTTGCCGTAGTACTTAATATAGGTACTAAATTACTCATTTTCTTGTAAAAATTATCTAATCCTTCCTTCCAAAGTACAATTTTTCGTCTAATGACATTATGTTTTGTTTAATTTTATAAGCACCATCACTTATTGTTACGACTATAGGTACATGATCTGAACTGAATACGTCTAAACATTAAAATGATATTATTGTATTTAGAAGATTATCGTTGACTGTACAGTAATTAAATACCGACTTGCAGCTTGAGTTAATGTATGTACAATTTTCCGCTATATCTGGCTTTACTTTTCCGTTAATAATGGCCAGCGAACTATTTTCTACAAAGTCCAAAAACCAAGAGGCAGCAGAGTTTGAACCGTTGTCTAACGAAATTTTTTCTGGCATGAGGTTGCTTTATTTATTAAGATCTATATCCAGTTCCCTCGCAGATTGGATTTTAGCATTAAAGTCTCCTACAAGGATCAATGTTTCTTTCAGATGAGTTGGTAGCCGCTCTACTGCCTCTGTCAGCTCTGTGAATATTTCTCCTATATTGTATAAATTTGTATTATTATACGTAGCTCCAATAACAATTATTGCTTTGGTAATTTTAGTAATATAGTATATTATGAGTATAATTATTATATGGTATAGTAACCTATCAATTTTGTATTTATTTTGATCAGCTAATATACCTACCCCATTAGATTTTCTTCCGCGAGCTTTGCTTTTAGTAGCTGATAAATGTGTATAGAAGTACGTTTGAAAATTGTTACCTAATATTATATCGTAAGACTACCCACGTTTCACATAAACAGATGAAGTCGCAATTGGTAAGCTGCACTCCACCCTCTTTGTCCAGTTCCCAGAGACTTCGAATTCCATGTGCGTTCCAGAAGGCAATGTTTATTTTAAAAATTTTAGAATGAATTGTGTATGGGCCTGATCCCTGTGCGACCACTGTGAAGTTCTTCCTATCGCTTTGGTATTTTGCACCGTAAAAATCCTCATGGAACGTCCAATGTACTTGACTGTTGTACCACAAGCTTCGTTTTTCTCTAATAGAATTCGGACAGGTGACGTGAGATGATTTGCTCTGATTTACTTTGGCAGGAATGAATGTGGACTTCCTTTTGGAGAGTTTTAAGGTTCACTTTATTCTGAAAAATGAGCGTGACGTCAGCTTTATTAAATAATTTGGTAAAAAGCAGAAGCAGTTTTTTTTAATTATTTTGTGCCCTACGTGCTTCTATAACTTTGATGTTTTGGAAACCGAGTTTTCCTATTAGTTCTTGCGCATCCACTTTGGGAATGAATTCACTTTTAGTCCCGTAATTAAAATTTCAGAGCGACTATTGTTTTCCAGGGCTTCAACGCGTCTTTCTGCTTTCATCACTTGAATTTTTACTTCGTTCACCGATTGTTTTACCGTCGCAATCGATTTATCGACTCTAGTTTGATATACACCGATCTTTCCTTTAATAGTTGCAAGTTTACTGTTTATTGTGCTTTCGAACTGAGACATTTAATTGTTCATTTCCAGTAGAACTTGTTGGTAGTTGTTATTAAGCTGTTGGATAAGGGACTGGGTAACGTGATCAGTAATTTGTTGGGCCTGGTTGGAAAGGTGAGTGGTAAACTGTTCGTTGGTAAAAGTTGCAAGTTGAGCAGGATCTGTAGTCGGTTGAGGTCCGTTGGTTGGTTGACTTCCCAGCATAATTCCTAAAAAAATATATTTGTGGTGCCTGTCTTTATTCAAAACTTTAAGAAACGAATTTATAGTAGGACCTCGGCCCTACGTTCTAATAAAAGAACTTATCTGCTTGTAATTGAAACTCCAGATCAAATAGTTTTGCTTTTTAAATCGTAATTTTAGTTTAGCTTAATTTTTTGCCACAGTTAAATGTATTATTTTCCGCATTTTATTAGTTTCAGTAAAAAGCATCAAACTATTTTAGGAAATTGTAAAATAAACAACAGTCACTGTGAGCATTTAAATATGTATATAAATCACAAGGATAGGATGGAATTATCACTTACTGTGTGTATACTTAAGTAAACTGTTGAGAATTATAGTAACTATTAAACTACACTGCGATGTAAAATATAAACTGACTGTCAACTGAATATTTACAGAACGATTAGTTAATTATCTATTTTCTAGGTAGTGTGGCAGTGTTGAAAGTTATTTTTAGAAATGCTTGAACTAAAGAAGCCACCGGCGCCCTTCTGAATGACAGAACTCCAGTTCCACAACAAAAGCCATAGCAGCTAGAACAAGCAAATGCAGTGTTAATTATTACTTACGTAATTTAAATCAAGGCACTGTTAATTTTAATCTCTGCTATAACTTCATATCATTAAAGTAGTACACACGGTATATAGAGTAAGTAACATTAAACATAATTACGTTTATTATTCAATAATGTGTAGTATTTTCAACTTGCAACAGTAATAAGTATATGTGCCTACTACCTACTATCAACGACATTCCGTCAACCGTTTATTTTGCTAATTATATTATTTTAATTATTATTTTATTTATTCAGCTAATTACTACTTTTACTCAATTAACTATGTTTCACTGTAACAATAACTCAACTTGTTATGCTCCAAGTTAACTGTAATTAAGTAAGTAAGCACCTAGAACTATTTACACTGACTATGATGTTTGTTCGTAATTATGTATGTACGTATGCTTAACCGATTAAAATAATTTTTATTTTTCAATTTTTGTAGTCTGACAAAGATTAAAAGCAAACACGAAACCGGTCATTTTTTACCGATTAAAAACCAATAATTCAGACTACAGAAGATTTACTTGGCATGAATAACTAATCCGGAAAAAAGCACCAGTCGTCAAAGATTATATTGTAGCAGTGGTGGCTTGACAGTTTCACTACTTGCAGTGACCTCATAAAGTACATTTCTCCTGTCAAGCTTGCATCTGTAACGGATACCCTGTTTACAATGAGAGGAAAAAAAAGTTTATCATCTCAGCAGAATCGTACGACAAACCAAATAATTCGACCACAATCAACGGAACAGAATTTGCAAAAAGAATGTCCATTGAAGAACAGAACACAAACTATACTCACTACCGTAGACCCTGAAAAGAAAGTTGCTATCTGGGATTACCTATTATCGACTGACAACGACCCCCTTATGGAGAAATATATTAAACTGATTTCAAAGAACAAAATAAACCCAGCGCTAAACAGTTATTCATTTGAAGAATATATTCAGTGCACAAAAGCTGAAGTTAAATTGAAACTCAAAACGGAAAAAGCTAGAATGGCTCTAGTCATTTAGAATCTGATGCTAGCAATGCAGTCCATTCACAGTGCCTACAACTTAAATTCAGCTTCAAAACACAACAAGGCTGTAATAGAACCAATATTTAAGTTTAGACTGCCCCAGTACAAATACCTGCTATCAACATTTAAATAAATATTTTCTATTAAAAACGAATGTGCAAAAGCAGCCCAGCACTGCTACAGTAAAGCTCAATACTTCATTTCTGAACTAAAATTTCTAGAAGCTATGGACTTTATTAATGAAGATCTAAAAACTGATAAAAAGGTCACAGCGATAACAGTAAAAACAGAATGAGTGCTATTAAGTTCTTTTTGGGAATTGGTATTCTCCGTGCAGAAAAGGAAATGTCAATGAAGTTTCCAATTAAAGCACTGAATGAAGAAACATATCAAACTAAAGTTAAGAAATTCGTATCAGCCTAAGGCTGGGCAGAAGATAAAACAGCACCAATGCCACTTCTGTCTTTTTACGCAACTGGCATCTTTAACAGAATCAGAAATGATTTAATATCATTCCAATCGACTGAAACTATACTGTCTCACGCAAGCTCTGATATTGAGAAACTGCCTTTAGAAACGGAAGAATCAACTCAACAACAATTAATTCAAAGTCAGCCCCATCAAAAAGTAAAAGCGCAGTGTATTAACAAACCAACAATCAACAAACGGACGCTTGTAGTAAAATGTATTCGAAAACCTCCTTCAGAAATTGAAAATAAAATGTGCACAGATCATACACCCCAGTCGAACCAAGGACATTTAAATCTACGTACAATATCCAAAGAATCCCTTAAACGAGGTCCCTGCCACAACAACAGAAATCATCGATTGAAATTAAAGCACAATCTGTTAACGGTCAAAACGCTTCAAAAATGGATAAATGACAATTCAGAAAATGCAAGTAGTATTTATTTAGGCACTAAACCATAATCAGGTACCGTCAATAATAACTCATTTTAGTTTAACTTAATTTTTTGCCACGGTTGAATGTATTATTTCCCGCATTTTATTAGTTTCAGTAAAGAGCATCAAACTATTTTAGGAAATTGTAAAATGAACAACAGTCACTGAGAGCATTTAAATATGTATACAAATCACAAGGATAGGATGGAATTATCACTTACTGTGTGTATACTTAAGTATACTGTTGAGAATTATAGTAACTATTAAACTACACTGCGATGTAAAATATAAGCTGACTGTTAACTAAATATTTACAAAAAGATTAGTTAATTATTTTTTTTATAGGTAGTGTATGTATGTATGTAATTAAAGAGATTTTCAGAACACATGGTTCGTGAAATGCCGCTCAGAATATCAAAAGGTCTATTGCAGACTACCCATAACTAAATAGCTTTAATTTTGGCTGCCTACAAAGCGACCTGTTGCCATGATGTAAGACAACAGGTCACTTGAACGAGCCGTTAGTAAGGAGTCAACGGTAAGGATGCAAGCACCCAATTTCACGTTTCTCTCTATAATGAACCTCGGGCATTCTGCTAGAAAGGGGTATTCGGTCTCTGCTACCTGCTCACAAAATTGGCAGATAGGTGACTCACGTAACCTCATTCTATGCATATGTGACCGGAATCTACCGTCACCAGTGTACACTTCGGCCAGCCACTTGTTATGTACGCGTGAGTAACGCAAAAGAGAGCGATTACTATACCAGGGTGTGGAAATCCATCTCTTTAATTGCGCACAATGTGATTTGCAGCTACCTGCTTGTGTGTGCCTTATAAACTTGAGTTCGCACGGCCATGTTAACCACTGAGGTAGCTACAGGGATATAGCGAGCAAGTTGTGCTCGAGCTTCTGGGTCGGAATAAGATGCCTTTGCTAGCCAATCAGCTTCTTAATTTCCACGATAACCTGAGTGGGTGGGTATCCAAAATAGCCGAACTTCATTGATTGAGGCAAGTAAATTCAGACTATTGTGACACTCAAGCACCAGGTTAGAGGAGGTTGAGTCTTTTGCTAATGCAGCGAGCGAACTAAGGCTGTCGCTGTAAATACTAATCGTACAATTTTGCAGCTTACTCGTCAGCCATTGAGCTGAGTGTAAGATTGCATAGATTTCACATTGAAACACAGTGGCGTGTGTGCCAAGGAAAAGAGAAGAAGAGTGAAGTGTTTCACTGACACTACCGTTTCGCCGTTCTATGTGCACCCCACTACCTAAGAATGTTCCATTTCTGGAACCATCAGTGTAGCAGACTACATCACATGCCAGCTGCGACAGGTCCGTCTTCCGGTCTTCCCTTTTTAAAGTAGTTACTAAGTATTTTTACATTCTTTAGGAGTCAAAATCATACTGTCAGACGGCTGTAAGAGGGTGGATTCTTTCAAAGCCCAATCCTCCCACAGCCTTGTATGACTCCGGTAGTCTAAAAGTTGAGGATTGCCGTGCCAGAGCCCCCTAGCTCGTAGTCAGTGCATGGTACGGACTGCAATTCCTTCTAGATGAAGTTCTAGAGGAGTCAGCCTAATCAGGCACTCGACCGCAGAGGTAGGTGTGCTTTGGCAGGCTCCAGAGGTTGCAATGCAAGCTTGCCGTTGAACTTTTGTGAGGGACTTAACAATCGTTTGGTTTCTTAGTGCTGGATTCCAAACAACAACTGCGTAGTCTAATATAGGCCTGACCATTTCTGTGTAAATCCACGCTGTAACCTTAGGTTGTAAGCCCCACGTTTTGCCAACTGCTTGTTTGCACCGAGCAAGGGTCATCGAACTTGTTAGCAGTAGTTGAGCAGTGATGTTTCCGTGAGATCCTACTGTCTAATTTCAAACCCAAGTATGTGACTGTGCTTGGTTTTTCCAGCAGGACCCCACGAAATGATACCGGTTTCCCTTTAAACCGTGTATTCCTGGTAAAATCAATTACCAATGTTTTATCAGGTTTTAATTTCAGACCTTTGCTGTTGCACCAGAAGTCGATGACCTGAAGGTTCTCGCGAATCCAGGCTACAAGGGTGCTGTAATCTTTACCTGTTTGCACTATTGCAGCGTCATCTGCGTAGCCTTGTGATAGCAGTGATGGAGTTTTGACTTTAAGGGAAGTCAACAACTCATCCATTACCAAATTCCACAAGAGTGGTGAAAGAACACCGCCTTGTGGGCATCCTCTCTCTACACTCCTGTTTCTTGTTTTGCCACAAAGTTCAGAGAGTACAGTGCGGTTCTGTAGCATGTGATTTATCCAGCTTGCAAGAGCCGGATCAATTCTAAAGCGTTCCAGCGCCGCACTGACCGCACTGAATTTGAGGTTGTTGAACGCGCCTTCAATGTCTGCAAAGACACCAAGGGCCGTTTCGCCGTGTTGCAAAGCTTTTTCAACATGTGTGACTAGCCTATGTAGAGCAGCTTCGGTTGATACTCCTCTTAAATAAGCAAATTGGTTATTAGAGCGCAGCAAAGCCTCCAGTCTGGGAGTATTAATGTGCCTATCTACTAACCTTTCAAGAGTTTTAATCAGGAATGAGGACAATGAGATTGGTCTCCAAGAGCCAGCAATTCCATAGTTTCTTTTTCCCGGTTTTGGTAGAAAAATTACCTTGGCTTGACGCCAGATGTGTCGAGTAAAGCTAATCTGCAGACATCCTTTAAACAGAAAAAGCAAGTGATCAGTGATGAAGGGCAGACTCTGCTGTAAGACAGCCGGAGCAAGCCCATCAGGACCAGGTGCTTTATACGGCTTAAAGCTGTAGATTGCCTATCTTATCTTATCTGCAGTAACTATGTCCTCTAACTCCTGCACATTAACGAGCGAGTGGTCGGAGCTGGTTGGACAGCGCTCGGCATCACACGGAAAGTAGTGAGCAAGTAGGACGTCTAATGCTTCACATTCATCCTGGGTGACCGAAGTCGCTCCAGGGTTGAACATGTGGAACATTAAACAACCCTTACATGAGTGTGGGTTGTTTAAATCGTTCTTTGCAAAGCGCTTTTTGAACCCGTGCAGCTGCTTGGAGACTGTCAATTTCTCCACAGTAGTCGTGCCAAGAAGTTCGCTTGGCTTTGCGAAGTTCGGAGTTGTATTTATTCCTGCAGTTAACATACGATTCCCATTTTACTGGGTCACGCCCAGAGGGTGGACCACAGTGGCGTAGGAGCCGTCGGCACTCCTTGCAGAGCACAGTTAACTCAGGGTTCCACCAAGGTACAGCTTTGCTTTTCCATGGAATAGTCTGGATTGGACAGGCATTTTGCCATCATGTTTGAAGAGTAAAGGAAATGAACATAGCCTTTGCCTCCAACCCATCTAGTGTGAGGCTATGGCTAGTCGTATCACCTCTCATCTTATCTTCAATAAGTGCCTTAAAAAGGTTCCAATCTGTGTTACGAATACGTCTTATTTTAATAGGAGGGGGTTTAGAGCAGTTTACAGTAAATCATATGTTACTGTGGTCGGATGAGGACTCGTTGTCCCAGACCCGCCAGTGTCTGATAAGATTATGGGCTGCCGCATTCGCAAGAGTGATGTCCAGGACTTCCCTTCTAGATTTGGTTTTAAACGTTGGAGTGTTACCTTCATTAACTACGTCCAAGTCATTGGCTAGTAGATATTCCAGTAACTTGTCTCCTCTGGGGTTAATGTTAGAGCTGCCCCACGCTGTGTAGTGTGCATTACAATCTGCACCAATCAACAGCGGTAGTCTGTTTTGCTCACAATATAGAGTTAGGTTTCTTAAGTTAATTGACGGTACATACAGTGTGTCTCCTGGCATATACGCCGAAGCAAAAACAAGATAGCGCTTGCCCCATTCCATCGTGATTGCCACAACATCTTTGTCACAAAATTGAGACAGCATGGTAGCACAAACGTTACGGGACGCTAAGGTGCAAGAACAGGGAGGTTCTCGGTTGTCTGCAACAAAGATTTGGTCTTTGTTGCCTAGGCCACGTATTACGTTCTTAACATGATACGGTTCTTGAATTAGGAATACAAAGGAGTGTGGGTTTGCAGTAGCCTTGGCCACGGTTGAGGTGTGTAGATGTGTATGTCGCACCAGTGCATCGCGATGGCCTATTAAACTTGTGGCCGCCGCACGCGCATGGTGCATATTAATTTGGGTCACATCAACATGAGCAGCGGCCATGGGATGGACCCCCCTCTGTGTTGATGCTGACCCTAGGCGTTCGTGACACATCTACCTAAACCACCCCCGCAGCCGTTGCCGCCACCTCCTCACCCTCTGTATTCCGCGATCTAGAGCTAGTGTCTATGAACTGGACCGTGCCAGCACTATAGTACACTTCGCCCTTGCATCTTTTGAAACAGACAGCAGATACTTGATCAACCCCTATGATCAATGTGTGCGCCATTGTAACACCACTGCTCTCCTTTTTGACTGAGCTAAAAAGTTTCCACTGGGTAGTGCTGAGCATCGGATTCTGAGACTCCAGCTTCTTGCAGAAGACTTGAAACTCAGGCACCAAAGTACCACTCAGCCATAACCAATGACGTGTCAACTTTACTAGCTCGGGTTTGGAGGCCATTGAATGATGCCAACTGTTCAGTCTGTCACTCATTTTGTATATCTTAATACGGCTGTAACTTTTTCATTAGTAAATCCTTTTAAGATTTTATTTGTGTCACGGGTTCCC
>JAQFZC010002238.1:0-24120 GCA_034695205.1 Dicyrtoma fusca | reverse complement strand
GTGGAGGGTGAGGGCTAAAATTCCAAAACAAAATGAGGGGAGGGGAGGGTGAGGGCAAAATTTTTAAAAGAATTTGAGGGGAGTGGAGGGTGAGGGCACTTCCAATGCCCATCTATGGGGTCACCCTCCTAATCGATGACGCCATTTATGGATCATGCCTTACTCAATTTTCAATTTCCTCTTGAGTTTATTAAGTATTCAGTAAATTATTCCCCCGTGTGATCCAGAAACCACTACCGTAAAATCTTGAACAAAGGGCCTGGGCTCTTAAAAGTTTAAAAGGATAATCGATTACGAGTCAGTCTAAAAATTAAAGTTGATTAAAAAATAACTCAGGGGCGTCCTACTTTCACAAACTCAATTATTTTACTATGAAGCGTTATTAGGCCACAGTCATGCATAAAAATACGTTCAACGATGGTTCAACTAAATTATGAATTATGAAACTCGATGGCCACTAGCACTCGTGTTCGTGTTTATAGTTAGCAGCAATTGAACTTTTATTCAGTTGCCAGTTGCCAGGCAATGGTGTAGCAAACTAGCAATTTTGCACTCACAACTGCTTAGAATTATTAACTATCAACTATTGAAAAGTCCTAAAAATAAAAGTGATCGATTAACCACCAAGAAACCAAAACAAAATGGCAAATATTAACATGAAAACGGTAAAATATCTCTCAAAATTTTCCTTCCTCCCATTTGACTTTGATCTCCACACACATCGAATACAAATTCTGTCTTCCGAACCGAAAAAGTTCCTCCGTCACCTCATGTTCGCCTGCCTTTTAATCATTTTTGCCAATCATACCCTGGGACTGGTCAACACGGTCCTTCAGTCTAAACAAAAACAGTCAGCAGGCACTTGGACCATCAATTTGAATCATCTTTCCATTCAGTTTCTCTTTATGGTCTGGTATTTTCAAGGCATTGTTCTCACTTTTTTATCAAAAAAGTACGGCAATGTCATGTGCATTGTTTGGAATGAACTTCATCGAAATAATTATTGCAAGAACAAGAATCTTCAAGAAACGAGTCTATCCACCGAAGATTCATCATCTGAACTTCAAAAATCGTCAACTTGGAATAGTACTTCGAAACAGACGATGTATCTTCGATACCTGGCGGTATCATTCTATCAAGGATACTTATTTTCACTGCTTATTTTGTTAGGCGACCTTTCAAGACCCAGACCGATCATAGTAAACTTCTTGACACCACCAAAGTGTCAACCAAAATTGAATTATCTACTATTTTGCTGCATCGAGTCGACAGGTTTGCTCTACACGATTGCACTCATTTACACAACAATTTATCTTCACATGCTATTCCTCGAACATGCGAATTCAACTTTAGAATCGTCTTTACGATCATTACAAAGTGTGGGTCACAGTAGTGCAAAGGAAGAATCAAGATCACTACTGAATACCGCCGTCTTAACGAAAAGGGAGCAACTCTTCATCACCTTATTCAATCATTGCAGCTCAGAGGCTATTTTTGCAGCCAAGTTAATGTACCTCGAGCTCAGCATCACCGGGCTCTTTTTTGCCATCAAATTTTTCAAACAAAATCCTCTCGTGTCAACCTTTAATCTATTTTGTAGCATTGCGAATGCTATTTACTACTTTGCTAGTTATGAGAAAGCCTTCAAAATCCCGGAGCAGATAGAATTGTTGAAGAGAGAGCTATTGGTTTCGTCGAACCGATGTAGAAATATTGTAGCAATCAGTAGACCGACTGATTGTGAGCTTCAAAACGTTATTCGATGGGGATGGCGAGTTTTCTTTAAGCGGGATCCAAAAGCTTTGGAAATCAAGAAAATAGTGCGATCCATCCCGTGCCTTGGAATTAAAGTGGGTGGATTTAATGTGATGGAAAAAATTTCGACGTTGATTTTTACTGATTTTGTCGTGTCAAATGTTGCTACTCTATTGATAACATTTAAATAGTTTTTGTTAAACAACATTTTTTTTTTAACTTATTATTCATTATTTTATTTTATTGTAGTCTAACATTTTCAAAACTGGGACACCATGAAGATATTCGTAAGTGTTTACAGTACAAATTAAAACTTTCAAAATAGGTCAAAAGTATAAATCAAACTTGTATATATGTATATAGTTAGTGTAACTGCAAAAATAATTGAAGTCCAACGTAAACTCAGTGGATGAGGGTCAATTGTGATAGGAATAGTTTTCACAATCACTACTGGAATTGTGAATTGTGAAATCAAAAACTCAATTCAATATCACAATTCACAATTTTACTGCTCTATCCAGGAAACGTGGAATCCTTACTAGCCTGCCGAAGAACTGTCCGACGCGAAAAGACATAGAGAACTGGGAAGTCTGTAGTAAACCTGGCCGTGGGTGATTTATGGACTCCACATAGTCTAGAAATAAAAATTACAGTATTGCACACATTAGTACACCATCTGTTATTTAATTGTTATTATTGAAACTGCATTTAAAAAAAAAAGAAAAGAAAAGAAGCGCCTGACGTTTCCATGGAGCTGGTCACATAATTGGTACCTATATGTAATTACCTAATCATCACATCGGTATTGTTGGTATTGGTGTTCCGTATCACATATAATATATTATTATTTTATTATTGGCATTCATGAGCTGTTGTTTATTATTATTATTACGTTGAATATTATAATGTACTATGAGTGCCTGATTTTCCTGAAATAAATGCTTGGCATAGATAGTGACGGTTTAATTGCATGTAACTATGTATACTCACAGTGGTATTCTATCTTCGGCCTTTGCAGATAATAGTAAATTCTGTAGTCCAATGATTGAATAGACATAATAGGTAGTATGCCATTCTGGCTATAATCCGATTTTAATTTAACTTCTTAGTTTAAAATGAGTGTCCATCATTTTATGTAATTAACAGTTTATCCAATTTTGAACGGTGTTATCAAACGTTTTACATAAAAAAGAGGTTGAAAGTAGTTCCGATTCGGAGAATGAAAATCGTGAATTCCAAATTAGCTATTCCTTTCCTACTTACAGGTATGTTCTTCCTTAGTTTGGCAGGAGTTACATAGTTCCGGATACGGTATACCCTTTTAATTAAAGTGTCATATTTACCGCTGAACGGCTTTACGGAGCTAGTATATATTTACTGCGGGCTGATTGCTCCGCATCAATAGATAATCTCCATACAACGGCTTCTAAAGTTAATTAAAGGAAAGCCACACATAATACAAGCAGCCGGTCGTCTTTTTGTAAATAACAGTTTATTGAGTTTATCCAACAAATATGTTTGTTTTATTCTGAATGGCAGTTGGGTAAGTAGTTTTCGTTACCAAATAGTTCCGTCGAAATAAAACCGCGTAACGTCTACCTTACAGTGCAATCTAGCTCGCCACAGGCACTCACCATTTTGCTAACATAAGCTTTACAGGATTGTTTTCTCAAAATAATAAAGTTTCCCAAATAGGGTCCACAGCTTGGAAATCGTATAAATCTGAACAACGATCTTGGAATAAACTCTCAGTACAAGAATTTGTCTTGCTCTACTTCTCGTATTTGGCTCCCATGATGGTTGCATTACCATTGCTACTTTTTATTTTTGATCCCACTATCAACACATTTCTGTACACATTCCTTGAAGCACAGTACAGGAGTATGGTTATATTCTGCGTGCTTTTCTTCCTAGAATTTGCTATGGTAGTTTACTGGTCAGCAAACGGTATATTTATTGTATGGTTTCAACTTTTATTTTTTACGAGCACTGAGGAAAAGTATAAAGAAGTTACAAATAAGCTTCAAAGATATTTGGATGGTCGAAATCCAATTCCAGTTGATGCAATTTCAATTTATTCGATGTATACAAAATGTCGGCAAATTGAACTGTCTATGAATTGCTTTAACCTAAGTAACGCAAACATTGTTTGGTCAGCTAAAAACGCATTTTTATTCAACACGCTTACATGCGGCGTCTATTCCATCAAATATTTCACGCTAAATCTCTTTGCCAGTTTCTTTGCTTGCTCTGTGTTTGTATTTGCACCCATGACGTTTGTATCTTTGTATGGCCAAACGTTCCGATTCGTGACAAATATGAAACAAGTCAAGAGGCAGATGCATTTGCTTGTTTTGCCTAAAGGTGTTTGGCTTTCCTTGAGCCGAAGTGAGAGGGCTTGGGTTCAAAGGTTGATTCGTTCGTTGAGAGAGGTTGGCGTAAAGCAAGGAGGATTTCGAACATTAGAAAGAGAGTCGACTCCGATTTTTCTAGACTTTGTCACTAGAAGCGTGACCAGTGTGTTAATAATGTTGCGATAGGGCGTGCACTTAATTTACTCTTTTAGCCTAAAGCTACGACTAGTAAAATATTAGCTTGAAGATTATTTCTTTTAAAGATTAATGGATTATGTACGAACTAAACCGTTGGCTACGACTTGTATTTGTCAGTCAAAATGTACTTCAAAAGTATTTTATTAGGAGTAAAGACCTTAACTCGACACAAAACAAACCTCTTATTATCGTATAAAGTTTAACGGATGGTGTGAGCAAGGCCTCAGAAGAAATTGAAGCACTTTAGTTTCTTAATCAAAAGGCATTAATCAACATTACTGCCAACTTGATGAAACTCTGTAACATGGTAAAATAGTGAGACGAAATAAGTGACAACTGGAATCGTCGCGAATAATATTTTAACGACTTTATTTATTGCTTTGCAAGAATATTTTACTGTATGGTTACATAAGTAAGAGTGAAATTAGAAATTGAACGACGAGGCACGAGCACCAGCCATTAACTTTTATTGCTCTACTGACTACTGAGGAACGAGAGCATCAGTTAATACCTAATTTAAAAACCTGTAAGCAGTATACAAACAGAAGATTAATAAAGAAACTTCGGACTTGTTAGAATACTTTTGATTGCTCATCAAACCTCTTGGACTTTATAGTCCTGTGTATTTATTGCATACAAATATGCAAGTTATGTTTATTCTCATAGATTCATAGAACGGTTATTATATACCTTCAGAATACATAATCAAAGAAGTCCTAATAATTTACACCGTCTGAAGCAACCGGCTGGAAGACAGTCGGCCTGGGATCACCGGCTACAATAATTGTAATATACAAAGAAAGTAGTTCAGCGCAGCAGTAATCATATTATATTTTGATCCAATATTTTGGAACACAAAATTCTTGGTGTCAACAACTAGTTACGTATTCCGTTTTAAGCCTATTCTATAGACGTTGATCTGTGTTAAGTATACATACAAATATTTACCTTAGAAGTGTTAGTAGCGAATTGCAATTCAGGTTTACAATGTTAAGCTCAGTTTTCAGTATAATTATATTATATATATATGCTATATGTACGATAATCGATCAATTGATCTCTGAGCATCGAAAGGTAATTCCATGTCAACGTATTTCCCTACTCGTTTAATTATTTTACCATTCCGACAGTCACAGTTATAAGAAAATTTCTTCAAGGGAATTACAACCAAACAGTATAACCTAGTTTTATATTTTAAAAAAGTAAGTCAATGATCAAATATAGTGCCGCATATATTAATTAAACAACCAACAACCTAACAGTTTTAAATTAAAGTGTTGAAAATCCTATTAATTGTTCAAGCGCAACTGACTTCTTAATCGGTTTATTTTCCACTTTCGACGCTCTCATCGTCAATGTGTGTACTTTAACTGCTCCATTTCTTAATGAGATCATTAAACATTTAGTAAATTAATCTTCCGTGTGTTACATATATAATGGTACCGTAGACCGTAAGCTGGTCTGAACTTGTAAGGATTAGGCAGCAGTCTGTTTAATAATGATAACCAAAGACCTAATGAGCCTCAGATATTTCACTATTGAAATCAAAAGTTCGCAAAGACCCTGCCCTTTGAATTGAAAGTCTCAGCTAAACCCCCAAAGTTTGTCCCTTCATCACTATAAACGGTCAAGGGCCAACTTTGGAGCTTTCACGGTATGACGTATGAATAAATCATATAATGTTAGTGTGTGTATTAAGTAGCTCATGGAGCGTCAACTTTCACAAACTCAACTGTGAAAATTTTATTAGGTCACAGTCATGAATAAAACTACTTCCGTAAAACCAAGTTACGAAGCTCCCTAGTCGCTATATTTAGTTACTTGTGTTCCGCAGGAATTGCATTCGACTTCTTCATTTATTGTCAGTTGCCAGTTGGCAGGCAGAAGTCCAGGTACCAATTTTGCACTCGAAAGAAGCTTTGAAATAATCAACAATTAACTATCAAAAAGTTCTAAAAGTTATCATTATCATCCGCCAAACCAAGAAACTAAGATGGCAAGCATTAACTTGAAAGCAGTAAAGTATCTCTCGAGATTTTCCTTCCTTCCATTTGACTTTGATCCACACACACGTCGAATACAACTTCTATCTTCAAAATCAAAACAGTTCCTTCGTCACCTCATGTTTGCCTGCCTCTTGACCGTCTTCGCGAATCATACCATCGGACTGGTCACCATGGTCCATCAGTTTGAAGAAAAACAGGCTGCAGGTACCTTCAATTTGAAACAACTGTGCATTCAGTTTCTGTTTATGGTCTGGTATTTCCAAGCAATTGTTCTCACATTTCTGTCCCGGAAATACGGAACTGAAATGTGCATCGTTTGGAATGAGCTTCATCAAACAAGGCCATCCTCCAAAGATTCGTCACTTGAACGTCAAAGATCATCATCAGGATCGAAACAAACATTGTATCTTCGATGCCTGGCAGTGTCCTTCTATCAAGGACACTTTTTTTCACTGATTATTGCAATAGGCGACCTCTCAAGGCCGAGGCCGATCCTAGTTAACTACTTGCTACCACCGGAGAGTCAACCAATACTGAATTATCTACTATTTTGCATCATCGAGTCCGCAGGCTTGTTCTACACGAATGCGCTCATTTACATGACAATTTATCTCCACATGCTATTCCTGGAGCATACGAATTCAACATTACATTCGTCCGTACGATCATTACAAAATGTGGCTCACAGTAATCGAAAAGAAGAATATAGATTACTACTGGATACAGTCGCCTTGGCAAAACGAGAGCAACTTTTCATCACCTTATTTAATCATTGCAGCTCAGAAACTATTTTTGCAGCCAAGTTAACGTACCTGGAGATGTGCATCGCCGGTCTCTTCTTTGCCATCAAATTCTTCAAACAGGATCCTCTCGTATCAATCTATAATCTATTTTGTAGCATTGTGAATGTCATTTACTACTTTGCAAGTTACGAGAAAGCATTCGAAATCCCGGAGCAGATAGAATTGTTGAAGAGGGAGCTACTAGTTTCGTCGAACCGATGTCAAAATAATATCGCAATTAATCGACCTACTGACCGTGAGCTTCAAAACGTTATTCGATGGGGATGGCGAGTATTCTTTAAGCGGGATTCAAAAGCTCTGGAATTCAATAGAAGAGTGCGATCCATCCCTTGTCTTGGAATTAAAGTGGGTGGATTTAGTGTAATGGAAAAAATTTCGACGTTGATATTTATTGATTTTGTCGTGTCAAATGTTGCTTCGCTTTTGATAACCTTTAATTAGTTTTTAGAACAATTTCTTTTTTTAATCTTTAATTTAGTAATTTACTTTATTGTAATTCATGTAACATTTTCGAAAACTGGGAAACCATGAAGATGTTTATATATAGACGTATACATAGGACATGGTATACATAGTGTTTATGGTAAAAATTAACATATTCAAAAAATGTAATATTGCTATTTTGAAAAGGTCATTACTGTAAATCAGCATTTTCAAAAAGGTCAAAACTGGTAATTCAAGTTTTCAAAAAAGTGTAAAAGTCGATAGATTGCCGTTGCGAAAATGTCAACACTATATTAGCATTTTGAAAAAGGTCAAAACTAGAAATTCAAACTTTCAAAAAAGTGTAAAACTAGATCATACTGCTGTTTCAAAAAGGTCAATAATATAAATGAGCGCATTTTCAAAATAGGTCAAAACTGGAAACTAAAGCTTTCAAAAAAATGTAAAACTGGAAACTAAAGCTTTCAAAAAAATGTAAAACTTGGATTGCACATTGCATTGCTGTTTCAAAAAGGCATGACAAGTCTTGTAGTAATAGCACATTTACAATTAGTTTCTAGTCAATTTTACAATTTTAGTTCTAGTTATTCCAGGAAACTTGAAATCCTGAACCTGTTGAAGAACCGTCCGATGCAAGAAGGAGGAGAATTGGGAAGTCTGTAGTGAACCTGGCAGTAGGTGTTTCATGGACTCCACATAGTCTGGGTATAAAAAATACAGTATTGTTCACATTGTTACACTATTTGTTATTGTTAAACTTGCATTTTTGTAAAAAAAATAATAAATAAATAAATAAATAAGTGCATTATTTGCAACCCTGCATGTAAAGTAACGACACGAAATTGATTCAAAATCTAATTTATAATAGGGATAATTATACCTTGCCCGTTTAGCAAAATTGCCCCCAGGGCCAATATCATAAATTTCCAAATAGTCGCAATCACAGCTTGTGCAACTCTCCGTTATAAGATAATCGATTCCAAGCGAGATGCTTGTATTACTTTTTGGATTAACTACAAGCGAAAAACGCTCGTTGTTACTGTAAGGGCCGTAATTTTTGGATCCTGCCACCGTTGAAAAGAACCAGTTGACCCCTACCAAACCGACTGGATCTTTTGCCTCCGTTGTTATTAGGATTATAAATCCCGTCCCTTGATTCACACTGTTGCTCGAAAAGCTGAAGTAGAGTCCCTCGACGGAAACGAAACTGTATTCAGTCCCCGCTCTATAAGAATTAATTAAAAAAGTGTAAAAAAACTCAAATTACAGAATTAAACTTGGCATTCATTCATTATTTATTATTTTTTTTAATTATCAATGGATTTTGTTTTTTTAAATTACTGCAAAATAGTGGAGGACATGCCAGCTTCTTTATTCCAACTTAAAGCGGAAATCCCATCACAACACTCTTCGAAACCATGGGACACTATTTCTAGGCTCAGATGTAAAGCATACTTTCCAACCCCATCGTCCATCTCATTGTTTAAAGTCCAGAGGCAAGCCTCGTTGTTGTTGTATAACTCATAAGCCTTGTACCCAACTTGAACCGTCGCGTGGTAACCATCAGGGAGATCAATTATACCACCGCAATCTAAACAAAATGAATAAAAACTTATTTAACCTATTCGAAACTGGCAAACCAAGTTGTTTATTGTTTATATCTACTACAATTTAGTACTTTCAAAATGTGCAAAACTGGAAATTAACACTATCCAAAAGGTGCGAAATTAGAAAATGGCACTCAAAATGTGTATAACTAGGAGCTAATATTTTCTAAAAGATATTCAACCAGAAAATGGCACTTTCTAAATGCGTAAAACTAAAAACTAACATTTTCCAAAAGGTGCTTAACTAGAAATTTGCACTTTCAAAAAAGTCAAAACTAGAAATCAACATTTTCAAAACGTGCTATACTAGAAAATGGCACTTTCCATAAGCGTAAAACTAGAAACTAACATTTTCTAAAAGGTGCTAAACTAGAAATTAGCACTTTCAAAAAAATCAAAACTTCAAATCAATAATCAACACTTTTGAAAAGGTGTAAATCTAGATACTTTGCTATTTCGAAAAGGTTAAAAAAAATTGTCTAAATCTAGTACAAAATTTTAAAAAACCAACAAAAGTACGCCATTTTATGTACCCAGTTCTATTACAGAAGGACCTCCCTCCGTTGTGCTTTCAATAGTAGTATCTGCAATGGTTGTAATTGTAACAATTGGCCAGTCAGTAGTGGTTGACGGTTCGGGTTGGCCCGTGGACACCGGGCCATTCGTCCACGACAGCTCCACATGATCTGCACTGTCCACAGCCGTAGTTGAATTAATGTAGACAAAGGCTAGTAGCTTCGGATACAGTTGGTCCGTTTCAAAATTTGAAGAGTGACCGCAAACCCTTAAGTAAAAAATGGCAGTCTTTGCATTTTTTTTCTTCAAAAATTAACGCAAAACTGTAAATTGGGGAACTTTAGTGGATCTTTCTAGCTGACCTTGTGACCTCCCTGAGATACCCGCTGTTAGTCACCTCATAGAGGCCAAAGTAGCTGCACTCGCACGGGTTCACTAATTCGCAGCGTTGGAATTCGGTCGCCGCCTCCAGCGCCAGTGACTGCGCAGACTCGAGATTGAGCGCCCACGTGAGGCGCTCCCGACGACTGAAACGGTTCCAAAGAACGCGGCCCTTGTCAGCGTCAATGTAGTTGACCGCCGTGAGAACGTCAGACGGCGCTGATGACAGTGAGTCCCACGTGAAAGAGAGTCCAGTTGAGTAGTCAGAGCGTGTCAGTATGACCACCAGAGTTTGACCTGAGGACTGGAAAGTCAGTCCCACGTCAGAGGCTGAAAGTCTGAAATAAAGACGAACAAATTAATCAAAAATTGAACACTAAAATTCTGAAGTTTATAATTTATTATTATAGAAAAAAGTTAATTATTAATTGCCGTTAATTACTGACCTTACTGGATTAAGCACCGTTTCACTCGCATCGTGCTCGGGATACAAGCTAACACTCGCTGCTGAACTGTCCAACCGATTTAATTTGAAGCTCACCGTCTGTCTTGACAACAATTGAATGACCCACACACACTCCAGGTCACCATTGGCATTGTACCCCCGGGGAAGGTCAAACTCCCCACCATCTGACTCTAAGAGGCCACCACAGGCATCGCCTTCAATAAACAAAATAGACATAGACACAATAATCAATTCAATATTTATTTCAAATTAATAGCAATTTCTGCTAGATTAATCATTTCGGGATTTAAATCCTAGAAAAAACTTTTATGGCGATTAGATACGGATGTACCTACCTGCTATATCTGAAGTAAAAAAGGCTAGCAACAATGCAACACAGCAGATTTGCACATATTTAATTTCCATTTTAATTAAAAATATAAAATGATTTTAATTTGTTACTTTCACTACCCTCTATAGTACTAATAATAATTATATCGGGTTGCTCTAGATCAGTCTAAATGAAATCAATTTTGTACAGTCACATATAAATAATTCCGCTGCAAATCCAGAATATACTTATATTAATAAAATACATAGTATCATGCTGGTAGCTATTATAATTAATTACGATTACTACATATAATATGATTTCATGTTTATTATCTCTGTTTTATCTCGTTCATGAATTTCAAAATAACAATTCAAATATTGCCCTTATTGATTCTAATTAAAAATTGACAGGTCCTTACCTAATGTGTGATTACTTCATTATTCATTATTAGAACAGTATTAATCGATATTATGATAGCTAGATTAGATTAAAGTTTAATTTATATATAAGTTTAGCATTGCTTTGCTGGCATCGCTTAAGAGAAATTAGGGAAATCATGAGTACTATCTGCCTTTACTCATAAAATGTGCAAAACACAACCGAAATAGATGCCATTCATATGCACAGACAGGGAATTTAATGAGCTTCAAACCAGTATAAAATTTAGTATGATCAGAGCAAAGGTATTACTAAATTAATAGTACATACTAAAATAAATTCTTTAATTCTTTAAAAATGAAATTGTTAAACCAACACAGTTGTTGGTAGACCACAGTGTAGAATAAGCATAACCGCCAAGCTACGAAAGGAACAACTGTGAAGATTTCGTCAGTCACGCAATTGCATTTCCTATTTCCTCCAATGCATCGTACATACGGAAAAGTGCATTCACAAAGTTTCACACACTCACACAATGCAACACAGTTAAATAAATACGGAATAGCTAAGCACAGAAAGACAGAAACCACAAACCAAGGACAAAATACAAAATATAATGCAATTTGCAATTTGCTGCAGCTTGCAGTCGCACAGCATCTCAGCCAGCATCAGCGTTAAATGCATTTTAGTGAGTCAGAACTGTTAACTGTTCAAACTGTTCAAACTTCGAGTTGTATTAATTGTAGTGCATTTTTGATTTAACTGCGAATGCAAGGGCCAACGGCCACTGTTGACTGTATTGTAAGGGTATACTAGTTGTTAGTTTAACGGAGATATTTCTACGGTCAACCGTAAATAATTCGTAAGTGTAGCTTTGTGGTTAAATGTCAGTTAAGTTGTTAAGTTGTAAGTTTAGTCATTAGTGAAAGAAGAAGTGGCATCGAAAATCAAAATCGAAATCTCCAGAATTCTAGACCGTTCGGCTGACTGACTGTCAACTGTCAACGTTCAACTTCAAAGTTCGAGAGCGTTGAACGTTGAACGTAGTTCGTAGTTGGCAGTTATAATTCTCAAGTTAATTCGTCATTCGTATTTATGCGGGCATTTAGCCATTTAACCAACCATTATACGCTCGGCTGACTTACAATGGAATTAATACAACTTCAAAGAAAAACGTCCATCCTTCGTGACGCCGTCAGATCCATCAACGCTCAAATTATCTCCTTTGAATTATTTCGGAAAGAAAGTCCGAGACTGGATATTCTCCTTCAGAATGTAAGTTTGGTCATTGGTTTTGGTTTGATTGCAGTATTATAGTTGATAAAATAGTTAGAAATTTATATTAAATTCTAATTCATAATTACAAAATACTGAAGTTGAAAGTTATACGTGTCACGTGTGCTTTAGTGGTAAATGTTTAATTTATAATTACTGTGTACATTATTGTTTTGATTTAATATTTGTGTCATTTTATTGTTTTCCCTGTAGGTGACTGAAATACTCCAGAATCACCAATTAAAGCAGGATGATTTTAGCAAGGATGAAATCAAAGTGACCACCACTCCGTCAACTTCATCTGCAGTTCCTACGGTCCGCATTGAAACGCAACAGAATTCAGAAAGGAATGGAAATATGACTGGATCTGAACTGTTGGATACGTATCGACAAGCTGTTCAAGAAATCAACTTGCAGATTTTGGCTTTTGACATTTTCTGTAAAGACTGTATCAGCCTGGAGTTGTTTATTAAAATTGTAAGTCAATGGAATTGAATTTAAATCATTGTATTGGGATTGACCTGTTGCCTGTTTTAGTAATAATGGTTTTAATTTTTAAATATCAATTTAATTTGTGTATTTCAGCTCCAGTCAATAATTGTCAAAGGTCATGCGTCAACGACGGTGGTTAATGGTGGTAAATTTGACATTGAGACCTCTGACATTGGAATTAATACGGACCGGCTCCACGGAGAATTGTATCCAAACCCAATCGCCCATCGTTCCTCTACATCATCAGCTAGTACCATTTCAGTTGTGTCCCCATCATCGACTCTACTGTCGCCTCCCTGCTGTCCAGTTCCTGGACAAGGACCAGGACCAGGTCCGGGACTCGATCAAAGGTCAGTGACTACAACTAGGTCACCCGAGATGCTCCATGGCGTATTCCACACGTCCGTCGTTCAGCCTTCCGAGACTGAAATAGCTCAGTCGAATTTAGTGACTGAGTCCGTTGTGGCTGAGCCTGATAATGGCAACGACCATTCTGAAAGGGAAAATTCCAGTTCAAATTTTAATTTGCCACCGTCCGGATCCGGAATGGGACCAGAACCACTACCATCCCGAGACCACCCTCCATTGAACAGTACTACTAGTAGGAACGAGGCCGATTCGGAAGAAGATTTGCCGTTAAAGAAGCGAAAGGTGTCCGTGTCAGTTTCTGCAACTTCCCATTTTGACTCTGCTGGGGCGGGTGCCTGTGCCGGTACCGGAAACGGTCATGCTTCCGCTTCAGAGAAAGCTAGTACTTCTAGGCATCATAGTAGTAACCATCATTTACACGCTGATGTGGGTGCCAATGCCAGTGGCAGGGTCAGAAATATTCACCATTCACATCTATCGCAAAATTCGCAACATCCGCTATCTCCTTCACCGCCTGTGAAACAGGAGCCGGATGGAGAATCTTTGGGCAGTCGACGGCGAAAATTTGCTTTTAATCTTCTGTTCGAGCCTCAGCTGCCGCAGCTTCCATTTCGTGAAGGTATTTTATTTTTTATTACTAAATCTTTAAATCTCTTAAAAGTACCAAGTGAAATCTTATTTTGTTTACTCTATTTGATTTGTAGATCTACAGCAGGTGGAATCTACGATCGAAGAGCTCATCTCATCGTCGACTGGAGGGGCCACTTCGTCCTCGTCTGTGACGTCTAAAGACTTTATCAAGGTGTACTGCCAGGCTATCCATGTGGGAAGCTACCAGATCGATATGGACGCTACGCTTAGGCCAGAAGACACTCGGGAGCAGTTTCACACTTGTCAGAAAATGTTCACCGTCTACATGTGTGACTACGGGGTCATGTTCTCTCTTCCGCAAGTTAACAGTAAGGGCTTTAGTCTTTAGTTAATTTTCCATTAAGAAAATATATATATATTTGATTATAGTGTAAAGACAAAGATTAACGGGATTAACCTTTTCGAAACCGGGAAACCATGGAAAGTGTTTTGGAAAAGTGTTTATTCTACCAATAAACTTTCTAAAAAAGGTTAAAACTAGAAATTAGCATTTTAAAAAACATTCAAACCTAGTAACTAGTACTTTTGGAAAGATCAGAACAAGAAATTAGCATTTTTGTAAATACATTCAAAACTACCTAGTAACTGCCACTTTGAGAAAGGTAAAAGCTACAAATACAAATGGCATTTTTTTAAAAAGCCAAAACTAAAAATTTCTATTTTCAAAAATTAGTAAAACAAGAAATAAGAAACAATCGCTTTCAAAAATATGTAGAACTAGTAATTAGTATTTACAAAAGTTGTAAAACCAGATATTCTACCGGCTTCAAAAACGTCAAAATTAGAAATTGTCATTTTCAAACAGATGTAAAACTATAGATTAAAACTTTTCAAAAGGTCAAAATGAGAAATCATAATTTTCAGAAGGATGTAAAACTATATTACCGTTCCAAAAAGGTTATTATTCATGTATTTTTTGTACTTTGTAGCTAAAGAACTTGTAAAGTTGATTCTTCCGAACAATTCCGTACTCTCAGTCAATGTGAAAGGGCACCACGAGCCCCATTTTTCCATTTATTTCCGAACGGGGAATAAATTGGCTCGATGGATTCGTGATAAACTTGGGATGACTCAGGAAAATCCGAATCCGAATCAAAATCATACCCACAGACGGGGGAAAAGTTTGTCCGAAATGACCGTTCCTTGGTTTAATCCATACAGTGATGGTCAGTCAATGTCAACTATTTAAAAAGAATCTTCCTTACTTTCAAAATTAATTTTAACCCACGATTAGTATTTACTGATACAATTAAAAAGTTTAATAATCCTAATATGTATTATTTTGTTACATAATTATTTTTTAGACCATTCTGAAAGGTCCGTTATTTTCGTCCTACGTCATTTGGCTTGTGAGCAAAAGGAAGCGATGCGGAGAATTTTTCGGGACAAATTACAGTTCGAAGCCTAATAGAAGCGTACATCTTTTAAATTGATGTATATAATAATAATGTACTAAAATGACTTTAATTAAAAGACTTTGTACAAAAGTAGGGTCACAAGATCACCTAGGTAACTGACCAATGGCAGCGCTCTACTCTACCAGTAATTGCTAATTAGTAATTAGGCTCTCAGTTGTATAGTCCATTATCTAATTATAGATAAGCGATATGGTTGTACTTACTTATAGTGGTTGACAGATATTCATTGTAAGTTTATTTTTATTCTTTGTTCTGTAGTTGTAGTATTTACTGAATTCTTTCAGTTTTATGACGGAAGAATTGAATTTAACGAGAAATCAGTTGTTTTATTTAAGTATGGAAGTAGCTTTTAAGATTTTAATACACTTACAATTAGTACTAATACAGTTTACAGTGTTTACTTTACTTTTTAGTTGAAAAGTTTATAGTCTAGTCTTACGGCATGGTGGTATAAATAATTACTATTGTATTGTATGGTTGTGTTGATTTAACAAAGTTGATAAGATTTTACTGTAAATATTGAATTCTCGTATTTTATTACAAGTATTGAAATGACATTTTTACAGGTACTTAAGTAAATCATACTTCAATGCCGGGACTAAGCTCTTACTACAAGTAAACAAAGTTTTTAAAGTTTTAATAATAAAAAACATTTAGATTACATTTTTACTACAATAGCATTAACCAAACAAGTATACCTAGTAATAATTAATCATTATTATTAAGTAGATACTTAAAAAAATAAGTCAAATCCTTTAATTCAAAGTGAAGTGACTATAATTACTAGACGAGAAGTGTGCAAGTACTTACTTATGCTGTGTTAAAACATTCGAAAAATTTAAACTATGTTCTTGGGCCCTGGGTCCACTAAAGTTATTGTAGTACTAGTGTTTTAATACGTACTTTACTATGAATTGAATTAATTGCAGATGCTCATTGAGACCACTGATACAAGTATTAATATATGTACTTACAAAACTTATAATTATTGGATTTTAAAATATTTTATTCTTTCAGTTTTGTTAGTCTTTATTCTGTTTTATTTAAATATGCAGCTGCACTTTGACTTTGATAAGATAAAGTAATTAGGTAGTAATTTAATTATATAGATTTGGATATTATGGAAAAGCAAATAAATTAATATGAATTAAATAAAAAGGTGATTTCTTTTTACATTTAAACTACAATTACAATTAAAGATTAATTAAATTGAATAAGTTTTTCTTCTACAAAAGCTCTTTTTAGCATTGCCGATCCTTGCAAGCATTAAGAGATGTGACGGCGCGGCATTTGACGTTGTAAAAACAGAAGAAGGACGAAAAGTCCTCTGATCCGAAGGACGAACCTTTCTAAATTCCAAATTAATTTTTCGTTAAATTTCCTAATTAATTCATCAGATATTCATTCATCTAACAGTTCTAAAATGTTCCTAGTATAATTCAGACATTCAAAGATTCAGTTTCAAGTGCAGTTTGCTGATTTGTAGTGTTCGATTTTGACGAACATTTCAGTCCAAGTAGGTTGCCTGTTACCTGTCCTGTCTGTCGAAATCGAAATGAATTAGTCGTTAGTTCTGTTGATGTGGCAATTCTCTAATTATCTCTCCCATTAGTTCCAACTCACAATCAGTTTACATTCTACATTCTACATCTCTATTGTCTACAAGATTAAATTAGTCCCTTAGTCAGTGTTAAAAAAATGGGTCATTCTTTGTTGTACATCAAATTATAGTTTATTTCATTACTAAAAATACTGGTGAACGGTACGTTGATAAAATGAGTTCCTTCAAACTACAATTAACGGATAAAATGGAAACAAAGTTCAAAGTTTTGGAGGAGGCTGGTGATGCAATTCTTCACATTGTCAAAGCATTCAGTTTCTTTCGAACGGATAATTCTGTACTCAATCAATTTCTTTGTGAGGTAAGTTAAAATAAAAAAAAATGCAATTTATAGTTAAAATTAATGTTGAATGTATAGTGGCATCAAATCTGTATTTTCAAACTCAACAAAGTATTCAATATTCAATTAAAAGCTTGGGCTAACCAGTGCCTGTGACCTGATTTTATTATGATTTTTATTTAGATTGAATCACTGGTGGAAACTCATCGATGCAGAAGAGCCCCGGGAATCGAATGCAAGGAAAATCGTGGGGATAGTAATCCAGCCAAAAGTCAAAGTGATATTAAAGTTCCAGTACCAGTAGCAGTACAAGTACCAGTAGGCAGTCACAGTCCAATTGCAGAAGGCACAAATGCACTTATTGGATTTGGAAATGTTGATTGTTGCAAAGAAGTTCAAGCTAGCCAAGAGAAAGGAGGCACTATTAAGCTGAACTGTAGCAATGATGACCAGTCTGCGGAAGAACAAGTTTTTGATAATGATTTTGTAAGCAGTTTTTTTACAGTGTTATTAACCAAAGTAATTATACAGCTATTTTTTGAGCATAGTTGAAAGTATTTTGAAAATTGTATGCTATTGTTTATTTAATTTGATTACAGCTTCTAGAATACATTCTACTTCGCTTACCCATCTCCGATCTAAAAACGTGCCGTTGCGTGAGCCCCACGTGGAACATTTCAGCGACGAAACTTCTGCTTCGGCAAACTTCACTAGTCTCGCCGAACCTCAACGCTCCAGCAACTCAGAATTTCCTCTCAAGCTTCGGTTACCAAATTAAAACCCTGCACTTGAAGGTCAACAACAACTGTAGTGACAGCACTGACAGTGCTGACATTGACTCTAGTAATATCTTTCCTACTAATAGTTGCAGTCAGTTTGTGTCGCTCAAAAATTTGAAGGATTTGCTCACCCATCAAGTTCCAAATGTAGAACAGCTAGTCTTGGGGAGCTTCCCCGTATTGTGGGGCAACGATGATGATTTAAGTCAACTCTTCCCGGAACCAGTAATGCCAGACGAAGCTGCCAGTGCAGTAATTGATAGCTCAGAGCCACTCGCTAAATTAAAATCCCTTCACTTTTTAAATCCAGCTCCGGTCAAAATATGTGACGATCTTCTAAGAACGGCCAAAAACCTGGAAAATATCGGCTTAAGCGTCGGCTGTGATTCCCTCATAACGTATCTAATGGAAGCGAATAAAGTTCATCTCTTGAAAACGCTGGAAGTTGAGCTGGACGATGATAACACGGAATTATACGACACGTTCTCCGAATCTGAAGATATTTTAAATTTGAAAAAGTTTGCCATTTCGATTCCGATGGAGGACCCAGAAGAATGGCTAGATATCGTTCGAATTATCGTAAATATTTTAAAAACGAGCTCATCAACTTTAGAAGAATTCCATTCCCAACCCCTCGCTGACCTCTTTGGCTTCGAATTCCCCCCACTCCCTCAATTAAGGAAGGTCAAGATTCTAAATTCGATTATGGTTTATGGGAAATTTTTTACGGACGATTTGAAATTAAGTGAGGCCTTCCCACTTCTGGAAAGCCTCGAGTCTGAAGTTGAGTATGACTTGAAAATGTATTTGAATTTCGAGTGGGACTGGGACACTATTTTTGGGGCTACTAGTGAGGATGTCCATGAGAAAGTTAGGGAGCTCAATTTTACATGTGGCCCCCCAGCAAGTTGGCTTGAAAATTTTAGTAGCATGTTCCCCAATTTAAAAACTGTTAAAATTGGATTTATTGACGATTTTTCGAGGGCTAGCCAAGCCCTTTGGACGCTGTCAAGATTGACCGAATTGGAATTTGGAATTGAAATTAAGGATAAAGATAAGGATCTGGAGGATAAAAATGGCTATCCGGCGCTGGATGCTGGATTCACCGGATTTAGCGAGGAAATGTGCTTGCAACTCTACGACACTTCCAGGGAAGTTAATTTGGGGTGCCTGGAGACGCTTAGGGAGAATCCTTCAATACTAGATGCTATTTGTAAGCTCCTAACTTTTTTTATTAGTATATCATTTATATGACCTCAAAGTAATTATCGACAGTAGATAATTTGAATGCATTTTTCCGTTTGTTATTTCCAGGTTTGCGAACATTAAATATAAAATTTCACGATGAGTTGGCCGGGGAGAGGGACGGGGAAACCTTAAGAATTCTATCCCATGTGACGGGCCTGTTTGCTTTCCGAATGTGTTCAGAGCTGCACGTTACCATTACCATTAGTGCTGTGGAATTGGAGAACCTCAAAAGTAAGTAGTTTCTTTTTTCCCCGATTTATCAGTACAAAAAGTGCCTGCTTACATTATTGACGGTTGTTAACAACGTGCAGTATGTAATTGCAGTGTTTTGATTTTTTTCTAACGTTTTTAGTTTTGAAAAATGCAGTCAGCCCAATACTTCCCTATGTGGACTCAGTCACGTCATCAGCTGACAATTAAAATCGCTGTCGCGAACCCGATAATAAATCTTTGACAGACCTACCTGACCTATGTACGTATACGTTATGTTATTAGGGTGACGCACGAATGAGATTTGGTTTGAAATTTGAATCTCTGTGTAGATTATCTAATCAAAAGGAAACGAAACGCAGAATGTTTTTCGAACACAAAACTAATTATAATTATATTATCAGAGTTTACCAGTATACTAAAGTTAAGTATGAACAAAACATTTCCATTTTTGTGTTAAAAATTACTATTAATTACGTACGGTGAGTTAACTAATAATTAAACATAATTTATTGTTAATAATTTCAACTTTCTTCTCCCTTCGATCCTGACTTTTGTAATAGGTACTTCCTTTATGGGTCCTGTGTTTGAGAGCTTGATTATTGTATATTTTTCATACTTACGTAATTATTACAAGATACAAGATAGAAGTAAGCCGCAAATTAGTGTTCGCTTAGAATGAGTTCCTATACGTAGTTATGCTGCGCCGTAGTATACATTATAATTATAATGATTTGATTAATTTTCCAATGATGTACGTATTTTATAATTTTAAATCAAAGCGGAAGCAACTATTTTTAACTTAAATTAAGTCTATAGTTTATTTTTACCTGTGTAAGTACGAAAACGAATACGTACGAAGCGGTCACGCTTGTTTTTAAGCTTGCTTTTACTTTTAGGTAGTCTGAAATATTTATAATTTAAAGTCACCCACGCATATGTATTATAATTCGGCATATAGTTTAAAAAAGTAAAGCTTATATTATGCACCTATTATAGCTACAAGCTTTAAAGTTAACAGAATTCAGGTTTGGGATTCAACGCAGTCACGCTGTTTCCTATTTAAGAAAGTTAAGTACGTATGTGATTTATATTATCTAGATTATAGTTTATAGTTAATTGTGTTACTAATTCCAAAATTTAAGTTGAAACAACTTTACACGGTCGTGTTACTTCGTTAAGTTTTAAGTTCCAATAATCTTAATTTTATTGTAAACGCAATACATAAATAAGGAATTATGCTTACAAAGTAATTATTTCAAGCATTGAAATGGAATTTTGATAAAAATAAATCGGTCATATTATATGTACATTTACTTAGGTCTTAGATACGTGTGTCTAATATCGTATTGTTGGTTATTTAAAAGTAAAAGGTTATGCACATTTTAGAAAAACATAGCCTTGACATCAACAGATGAACTTGAAAATATTTACATAGTTTGTACAGAAAAAACCATGGCCATGGTCACTGCTGTGGTCAGTTTACAGACTTGGAAACGGAACGCAGTGCAGTGGTATGCTTATGCTGCTGTACCACTGAAGTTAAGCCGGGCATAATTATTATTCAATTACAAAAAATGTAATTATAAGGCTTTTTCTGTTTAGAAAAAAAAATGGTTCAAATCTTGCAAATAAATCAACTTAGAAATCTGAATAATTTGTTTAGTTCTCGTTTGTGAGGTAGAAAATCAAAAGTTGACAGTTTACCTACTTAAGTTAATTGGGGATGCCAGCAAATTGTTGAATTGTTTTCGTCACTGGCCACTTAGTCGCTACTACTCGCTACCAAGATGTTGAAGTTGCTGCTCTTGCGGATTTGGTGGATGTAGATTTTGTTGGCTTGGCATAATCTGGTTTCTATGGCTTTTCATATGAGCCTTGAGACGGGTTCTCGTTTTCTCTCTGTACTCACAAAGTCCGGGTCCTTTTTTGTGTGCCAAAGGGCATTTGAATGGCCTGTCTTTGCCATGTTCCTGTTTGCAGTGTAAGGTGAAATCGTGGTCGTCGCTAAATTTTTCGAAACAGAGGTCACAGGAGATCCCATGGCGGTCCGCACAGTGAGTGTCTGATTCCTGTTGACTCTTGGCCACGTAGTGACAGTCGACACGGGTACATGGGATGAAAGTTGGAGTTGTGTGGTACTTCTTGAGATGCCTGGCTCTACTGGACGAATTAATGGCCGTGTAGGGACAGAAGCGGCATTTGTAGGGTTTGACCCCCGTGTGGGTTCTCTCGTGAACGGCCAAGCTCCCCCTCCTGTTGGTTGTGAAGGAGCACCGAGAACATTTGTAGGGCTTCTCCACACTGTGCGTCAATACATGCTGATTTAATACCCTTTTGGAACGAAAGTCTTTCAAGCAAATCCCGCAAAAAAATTCCTTCGGTTCGGAAACTGGGAGTTGTGCAGTGCTGGTGGATGCTGATGAAGATGAGGCTGCTGCCGTTGGTGGGATGTGGTCCTGAAAGTGGGATTCTTCGGACATTTTACTTTACGGGTGTAAGAAATTCACGTTTTCAAAATGAGGCTATTAGTATAAAGCTCACTGCCCTAGAATAATGTGTAATTGCCTGTCTACTTTTACATTGTTTAACAACATACTTAAGAGTGAAAGGGTATGGCTCTGGCTGACGATGAATGAGTAGATAATAATTTATGATAACTATTTTCGTCGTTTGTAGATGTTAAGAGGTATGGTTGAGCTTCTTTTTGTGTCAGTTTCCAACGGTCACCGAACGAATATGCATGGAATTGAAATCTTTCTTTTCTTACTTTTGACACAAAACTGTGAGTTTGACTTTGAATCTTAACCTATTAGGAAGCGGGGAACTATGGAAAGAATGCTTTACAAAAGTGGTTAATTCTATAAATCAACTTTTTCAAAACGGTCAAAGGTATTAAATAACATTTTTTTCAAATAGGTCGAAAGTAGTAAATAACACTTTCTTCAAATGGCCAAAACTAGAAAATCAATTGTTGCGAAAAGGTCAAAACGTAGTAAATATAACACTTTTCCAAACTGTTTTTAAACTAGTAAAATAACACTTTATCGAAAGGGCCAAAAGTAGTAAATAGCACTTTCAAAAGGTCAAAAATCTAGAAATTACCATATTTAAAATGGTCAAAACTGGAAATTGCCCTTGTCAAAAACATTCTACACGAAGTATATATTACCGTTGCGAAAAGGTTAATTCGAATGTTGTTTTAGCCAGCCAGCATCTAGGGTCCGCAGTCAATATTGTAATTATTATTTATAGCACCCTATTTTTTACAACTACTATAGTCAATTACGTTATGGGAGCTAACACAAATGGCGCCACCTAAAATGTGGGTGGGTCTTTAAGTGAAAAGGTGACCGATAGTGACAATATTGGTGGGTCCTTCATCTTGTACATGGCGCCACTTAATCTTGCATAAATATTATGTAAAACTGCATTTTCCATGAACTTTTAATATGCAATACATATTACCAAAAACTCAATTTAGAAATTCAGCTATCATACCCTATCTTTTGTATTCCGAAGTATGTTCATATGAATGAACTACTAGTGCGATAAATGTAAACAGGCGGTGACCGAGAACATTAAAGCACATTAGATGGGCATTAAACTTGCCCTCACACTCCACTCCCCTCAAATTCTTTTTAAATTTTTACCCTCATCCTCCCCTCAAACTTAAATATTTGTGCCCTCACCCTACACTCTCCTCAAATTGTTTTTTGATTTTTTTTCCTCACCCTCCCCTCCCCTCAAACTGAAATAAAATTTGTGCCCTCACCCTCCCCTCATTGAGCGGAGGGGACTTGAGGGGCCTTTTTGTGCTGACGGGTCCCCTCAACCCACACTAGAATGAGACCCGCTAACTACCGCCAAGCTATTTATTTATATTTACACTGAAGGAAAACGAGCACTCGCATGCCCTCACCCTCCACTCCCCTCATTTCGTTTTTGAATTTTTACACTCACCCTCCCCTCCCCTCAAACCGAAATAAAATTTTTGCCCTCACCCTCCCCTCGATGAGTGGAGGGGATTTGAGGGGACTTTTCGGGCTGAGGGGACCCCTCCCCTCATTGAGGGCGCCCATCTATGTAAAGCACAAGCAAAATATCTCACTGCCGGTGCGATTTTAGTAGTTATTTCAGTTCGTAGTTCGTGGAATGGGAAATTGAAAACCTACTGTCAAAAGACGAACGAATTCGTTTTGTTTTGTAATCGTAATCGTATTAAAACGTATTATTGCGGTATTGCATGGCGCCACTTAACTGTGTAGGTGGGTCATCCTTTCAAGAGGTGGCGTTAAGTGACAAAGCTATGGGTGGGTCCCAAAACTGCGATTTTTGAGGTGGCGCCATTTGTGTTAGCTCCCTATGAGTAGCTATAGGTATGTACAGGTACAGTGAGTCGAGTGAGTGGCTATCTGTAGTGTTAGTAAAGTTCCGCAAATTTCAGTTCCAGTTCCTAAAAGTTCTCGAATACAATGCAACAGTCCCTACAGTTCTATTCTTCTTTAAAATTGAAAAGTTCCAATCAGTTCTCAGTTCCTCATCAGTTCCATATT
>JAQFZC010002237.1:0-24123 GCA_034695205.1 Dicyrtoma fusca | reverse complement strand
AATTATAATGTGTGAGTATTGTAATACTCCGGAAACACGTAGTAGCCCTCTTTTTGCACGGATGAATTAGCTCAATTATGTAATGTCCTTCAAAATTGCAATTTTGTTAAATTACATGTTCAGTGTTCATCCAGACAGTTCCAGTTTATTCACGGAGTATCAATATAGACTGTGTCTCCGATCGCCCTGCATGTGTAAAAAGACCTAATGCTTTAATTCTGTCAAATTTTAATGGGACGTGCCATGTATGTACACATTCAATTAATTAGTCTGTAATCTAATAGCATACGTAGTAGATAGTAGATGTGTGTCAAAGTGAGTATAGTACGCATACTATATACTATCGTTCCCCACGGTAGTGGTTGTACACGTCCGTACGTAGTTTCTGTAGATCCTTTATTAGCTCAACTGTTTCGTATTGACATTAGGAAATCGAAAATTTTGTTGACAAAATATCCCTGATAAAAATCATTCATACTTTAGCCGTGTGTAGTAGACAAAATAAAGGGAGGATGGTTAGCGGGCGAGTGAGTATAGTTTCCGAGTATTTACTGTCCCTAATGTGAGCTTGTGAGTCTGAAACACATGGTTAAGTATGTAATTTTATTCTCGCTCTTGACAACAGTGTCTACTGTCTGTAAATAATCGCAACATGTTGTCTCGTCTGATGGAATGAAATACAGGCGTCTATCTATGCGTTCCGCTCATCCCATCATTATGTACCTATGCACTCACTAATAGTCTACTTTTTTTTTGCATGTCTGTACTTGGATATTTGAATTTGAATATTTGCATGCATTGACTTGACTTGACTTGGCTTGACTTGACTTGACGTTCTTGTCTGCACCACGACCGGCTTTGAATTTTCAAATTCGCAGTCTCCGAGGCAAAGAGCAAACTGGCACTTGCACCAGACGTGGACTTGCAGACTCTGATTACACTGAAGACTGAATTCACATGACACGTCTGTATTATGTGGAGGATCATCTCTATAACTTCACCTACAACTACCTCCTTGTCTTCTCTGGCATTGTATGAGATGTATCCCAACGGAATTGTATAGACTACTGTGCATACACTGGGAGAGGGAATTTATTTTTGTCTATTGCATTCCTGTGTGTTCCTCGCTCTGTGTCTGCTGTTGGTATACCTATACTATGCTGGATCCGATAGGGCTCTCTCTGTTACTCTAGGTAGGTCTGTGGAAATGGGAGACTGTGAATAAAGTTTCTGTCGTAGAAATCTTGTCTACATGAATAATATGTTGTACTTTTTGCGTGTATAAATATCCCTGTGTATCATGTGTCTAGTGTTAAGTTATAAAAATAAGATGAGTAGCACTTATAACATGAATGAATTCTTCCACTATCTCTATTTAGTCTGTCTTCTGCATTGGTCTTGGTCTTGGTTGAACGTACTTTACATTGAGTTTTCATTTTTCTCTTCATTCAGTCCTCCTGTGATCCTCCATGGGATGTTTAGTTATTTTCCCAGTGTCGGCACTGGCACTGGGACCGTGTGGATGTACACAGGACTGATAGCATAGGAAAGTTCTATCAGTAGTAGTTCTGTTCTGGTTCTGGTAGTACGCTGCACAATAGGAGATATAAATGTGTAACTCTCAGTCCTGACTGTCCTTACACTTCAATAATAATAATGTCGTGAAAGAGCCTCAACTTTGCAAATGATTTCTAGTGTAGCTGTACAGGAGAGTGAGTGTATGGACGGACTGACTGGTATTACTGTATGATGAGGATAGGTCCCTCGTAAGTAGGATTTTATTTATATATCTGTATACCTAAAAGTATATGAGATGGTCTATAGCCTATATATATAGTATCCTATCATATCGTCTCTCTGGCCGTTTGTTGTTCTCTCGTTCGTCGCAATCGTGGTGTCACTTGAGTTGAAATCTATGTAGAACATGTGTGCGTGTCTCAGTGGATCACATCCATGTTATTTTAGTTTCAGATACACTGTGACCTGATTTCCTGAGCATTACACGTACGCAGAGAAAAAAAAAGCAGTGAAGCTTGAGCTTATACAAATGTGCAAATATCTTCATTTTCTTCATATGGTGGTTAATTTTTTTGTCCTCTTCATTTCCATAATAATATGCATTGCGTCTAAAGTGGAGACGCTAGACTCTGTCTCACTACCTTTGCCAGGGTCAAGAATCAACTGTACGAAGTCATTATTTTTCACCTCCTTCTAAATCTGAAGTCATAATCTTAATACTTATTTCCCCATATGTATTGTATGTAATGTATCCATCCATCCTAGTTGTGCATACCTGTATGTACTCTGGGCAGGTAACTACGTATAGCCCTTTCCTACTGAGTCAGCTTAAAGGTAGTAGTACCTACATCTAGTTATGGCAATGGACATGGACGTTTAGGATTTGAATTTGAGTCTCAAGCTGAGTTGCAATGGTTTGGAGTTGTGAGTGTAGAAAATTTTGCTGGGAAAATTAAGAGAGGGATTGCAATAATGTGAAGGTGGTCGTAGTTGTAAGGTACGTACTAGATTAGGTGTTTGTCTCTCTATATGTATATATGACAGGACGTAGAGATACATTATGGTAATAGGTACTCGTACTCTGGCTCCGGTCTACATAGGTAGGTAAGCCAGTTAAGTTGGCAGACACAAAATCGAGAATTGTGAGGTAGGATTCGTAATTCGTGGGATGTGTGTGTGTGTGTACCTGGGCATAGGTATATATTGAGTGTAGCTATGACTAGTAGATGTATGCGTTTGTGTGGACAGGCATGGAGAAATGTTGAGGTGAGGTTCTAATATTTGTCGTTAGTGAGTGAGGCTAGTCCGAATATAATGAAATATTTAATGGTGTTCATTGCAATGTATGAATTGCGTGTAGTTTTTCAGGCATTTGACTGTTTTGTATGCCTGGAAGGAGGAGGTGGAGGACTCTGAGTTTCTAGCATTTTCAGTGTATTTCTATATTCCATGGAAAGTCCAATCCAAGTCCCATGGAAGCCGAGTCTCGGCGACGGAGACGTACATGCATGTCTGTTCCATATACGGAGAAACTTGCTTTACTTTTACGCCATGGACACACACATCCAGTGAATTCTATTTTACTGTGAAGTCGACGATGTTGTGCTGTGTGTGTGCCCGCAATAGCAGTCAGTCCTGTAAGTCTCTGTACTGTGAAGTTGTGTGTACTATGTGTTGGATTGGAGGAGTATTGACTAGGAGGTGTATGTGCATGGCATTAGAGTTAGTTTGGTTCGTAATAAGAGGAGAGCAGATGTGTTAGTGTTGTTATGTTGTTGGCTTGACTGGATGACGATGACTGTATCTACTTAAATGCTAAGCTAATTCAAAATGTACGTACATATATAGGTGAAGTTATATAGCTATAAAGAGGTTTTGCTGGCGAGAAGGGTAAAAAATTCGCGTGTCTGGGAATGTTGGCAATGGTGATGGGATGACGGTTGGTTCTTCTAGTTTCTGGTCCTAAGTTTGCCATGTTTGCTCCTGCTATTGGCTAACAAGCTCCATCCACCAAATACATGTGTCTCTTCCAAATAATAATAATAATAATAATAATATACAGATAGAGAGGTTCATTTTGTATTTCGTTTTCGTATTTCTATTTCGTATTTCGTCCAAGTACACCACATTCAGCAGCAACGGACGAGCAGCGTAGAGAGACAGACAGATAGTTACCGACGAGAGGAAGGTGGCTATGGAGCATAGGAGATCCGACGGAGTCTAAAACTCAGACGGAGGGAGGTCTGACTGTCTCTGTGTATATTCTGTGCATGTTTAGGTGGGAGCTGGATTTTGCTGGATAGATGACGAGATGAGTAGTGCAGAAATAATGCTCTTGTGTTTTATTTAAGTGAGAAATGTGCATTATTCCCTAAATACAAAACTCACGGACACACTGCTCCACTGTTTACTCTCCGTATACATAAACGACTGTACACTCACTCTCTGAGCCTCCTCTACTCTCCCATACGCCATTTTCAATAGAATCTTATGCGTGGCGTTTTACTTTTATTCACGCCCATGAAATGAAATGTACTGAAATGAAATGGAGGAGCCGGCCATGTACTTTCTTTCTGGGGAAATTTTTCATCTCTCTCTCTCTCTCTCTCCTTTCCTACCTTCCGCTAACAATGTAGCTAGGGAGCTCGGACTCGATTTTATAGATATAATTTTTACAGTCTATCTATAATATATCAGTACTGGGGTTTTAGTACGTCTCTTAGTGTGTTTTTATCGTGAAGCTCAAAGCCCTCCACAACTCCTGTTTTTTCTCTCCTTGACGCTGCGAGATACGGAGAGCAGAGCACTCATTTTCATTCCATTCCATTCCATTCCATGGGAACTCATATTTGATATTAGAGTAATGTTGTTAAGCGGTTTGGTTCGTCTCTCTGTGAGTGAGTGTGTGCGTGTGCGATTTTGTGCGAATCTCCTTTCTGCTCTTTTCCCATCTCCGCTCCACTCCGTCTTCGTGTCTCTCTCTCGCTCTCTCTCTCTCTCTCTGGTATGCACGTAGCGTGGGGAAGTAGAGGACGTGGAGTAGCATTTGGCGATCATAAAAGAGACGAGTGTGGAGTGGAGTAGAAGACTCGGAGTCGGAATACAGATTAGATGAGAATTGGGAGGGTAAGGTGGATATGTTTTTTCGTATTCGCAAACATTGCCAATTCTAGGTGGAGGATATTTCATGGGAGGGCATGGAGCTCCTGAACAGAGGGAGATGGAGACATAGAACTTGTACTTTTGCCTTCTCTGTTTCTCCTCTTTCTTTCTACGCCGAGTTGACTCTGGCCTGGTTCTGGCTTCCTATAAATCCCGTCCGACCGATCCGAGGAGAAAAGGCGCAGGCAGAAAGATAAAAAGAGCATGTATGCACGGAGACTCGTATAGGTGGGTGTACATTGGGACTAGGTTGGCAGGCTTTATTAGAGTGAGAGGTGCGGGTATAGGGAAGGCTCGGAGATATTGTACATCTCTGTGTATGTCTGTATAAAATGATTACTGTGATGATTCTAAGGGGTAGTGGCGGTTGGTGATGGTGGTGGTGGTGGCAGCGGTAGCAGCAACTCGAGAGAGAAGACGAAGGAAGAAGAAGCGGCAGGATTAAAGTTACAGCATCATCTACTTGAGTACTTCTGCTACGACGTTTACTTGGCTTGATTTTGCCAAAGTTTTGCTTTTGCTATTTTGCACTCTCGTCCTCTCTTTTTCGCAGCCCTTATGGACTCTCCCAGTGGCAATGACCAATGAAAAGAACTTGAAGCCACGCTCTCGAAGCCGGTGCAGGACGCCATGTTTGCAAAATTCCTTTGTGCGTCGATTTTCCGCTCCTCGCAGTCATTCCTTGGAACTGCACTCCACTCTCGGCCTCTGGCTGACTGGCTCTTTCCTTTGGGCCAACTCACAACGACCAAGCGTACCCTTCCCAATACATGGATGCATGCACTACACTAACTTACCTCAACTAACTAACCATCCATCCACAATCCATCCAACTTTAGCTTTGTTTTAGCTCCTCATACTTCCCAGCTTTAATGCTCAAGAGAGTCATTTTTCCACCGCCAAGCAGCTCAGCTCAGTTTTTTTTAATGTTTGTCTCTCTATACGACAGCAACGAGAGCGTACTAAAGTACTATCGTAGGGAGTGAGGAGTCCATGAATCTATCTGGTGTGAGTGGCTTCTCTCTTGTTTGGCTTCCCAGTATCCCCGTCAGAAAACTTGTCCATCTGCATACATGCAGAGTGATAACTACATGCCTGCATAATATTTGCCAGTAGTACGCAGCCAGACTGCCAGACAAAAACTTTTCTCGATAAAGTCCCTCCCTCCACGTAGGCATGTTTATTACTCACAATGAGACTCGCAAAAAATATTGCGCATTTTCAAATTCTACAACTTTTGAAATCATCCAAGTAAATAGTAACCACACCGAATCTCTTGTACTTTTTAATCAAAAGTTATCAAACTATTTCCATTAGAAGAATACGTTAGAAAATGCGCCAATGTAATTGATGCTGCACAATGTAAGTACAACTTTTTGCAATAAAATTTGTGTACATCAACACTATATAAAATAGACTGTTTCAGTATGCCGCCCGTAGTCTACGAAGATTGCAAGTTTTTCCAAAAAACTTTCCATGTTTTTCCTCTACAAGTATACCTACCTACTTTAATTAATTGCACTAATTTGTACCCCAAATCATGAGTCTTAAAAATGAGAGCTTATATGCAAATTTCAATTTGCAAATATAATTGCTTACTATGCATTGCGCAATTCAAATGGATTCTTTTGTTCTTATCGCTTCTGGACAAGTAGATTCGTTTATTTGGTTGAAATTTGTCAGTTTCATTAAATTGTCCAGTAAATTAGTGTTGTGTGGATTTACATTACAAATTAAAAGACAATTAAAAATGAAGGTTTTTTAAAAAAAAATTACAATAGTTTTGCTGTTTTATTGACTCATTTTCATAAAAAATCAAATATTGTAACAGTAATAGCAGTTATTTCTTACCTTTTCATTTTATATAATCCTTTAGCACACAGGGTTCAAAGCATTTTCATTTATTTTTACCCAATACTTTTATTAGTCTAATTAACTCTAAACAACCATAGTTAAAACTTGGTAGGTATTGATTCACCAGAGGAGAGACATCTTCTCGAGTTGATTGACTAACTTGACGCTATAGATCGACGCTGCGGATGATTCTGACTATGATGACGGCGTGGTTTGGCAATGGCCATCTGTTCCAATAATACAGTTGCATTTTTAACCGGTAAATAGTTTAAATGAATAGGGGGGATTTATCATACTCAGGGAATTAATGTCTGATACAATTGACAAATTCACTCTGGGAAAATTGGGGAAATAAATGAAAAAATGTTCAGGGAAAATATCAGCGAGGACCAACGAAACCAACTGAATAATAGTTCCTTGCCTCTTTTCCTCGGAAGAAAGTCACTGTATGTATAAAGGTATACGTGATGTACAGCAGTAGGCAGAGGGAGGGTTCTAGGTGAGTGGGTACATGGGTTACGGGTGAAAACTGGGGGAAACTGAAATATGGCTAACAGAATAGGTATCCTTATGTTGCTGAGCGTAGTCCGTACTATTTACGAAAAACTCTCCGTCTCCAGTTGGCATTACTGGAAATGAGTCTGAATTAAGAGTAAATTCCAACGGATCCATGATGGAAGGAAAGCGTACAGGACTGATGATTGTCGGTGCCAGATATAGGAGAGAGAAAAAGACTGACGAAAGTAAATAAACGCCAAAGTCCTAGTCTCCCTCCTATGCAGAAATCACCGAATATTTTTTCAACAAAAAAAAATGTTTTGAAAATCCATCTTCAGTTTTCGGTTTTATTTCCTCTTCTTCGTCTTCGTCTTCTCCCGATCCCGATTCCAATAGTAGTGGCTTGAAGTTAGTTTTGGAAGTGAATCCCATGTGATGATTTGTTTGTGTACTTCCTTTAGTTTGGACACATCAGCAGCTTACTCAACAAAATCGTAATGATATATAATTTTCACCCGAAGTCCAAAGTCAAAAAAAGTAAAGTTGAAGGAGGAATATATAGTGTAGTTGTTTGTGTCGGAAAATTGGGGAAAAAGCATGAAAGGGATGGAAAATGAGGAAATATCCTGGGTAATCTGATGGAAGAAATATGAGAAAAATTGTATAAAAATAAGGGAAGGCTTCGCAGTATTAAATAATCGATAATTTCTTAGTTGAAGGATGGATGAGAAAAGTTTGAATAAGTTGACAAGAGGAGAGTTTGGGTGGCTATGACTTGGACGGCGTCAAGTGCGTGAGTAGGTAGGACTGGGACGCTTGGTCTTTGGGACTGACTGTGAGCATTTGCAAAATTGGGTCCCCCGTTCACTGGCTTAGAACTGTAGGATGGTCTCGTTGGGTTCTGGTGAACGGAACAGAATGGCGAAACGCAGCCTACGAGGGATCTGTACACAGAGCAAAGACAGATAGAGGCGCCCACTGCTCAAGGGGGGTCTTTTTCACGCAGTACCCCCATCTCGTCAACGTTTCCTACAACAGTCTACACCACTGGCAAATCTAAAACTTAATTTTCACCATTCCCTACAATTTTCTAGTTTAGTAGTTGTTTCTCTATAGAAGTATTACGGGTCCTGTATCTACATGTATAGTTTTTGCGCTCTCTACACTCCTCGCAAAAGTTTTCTTCTTCCAAAATCCTTGATACTAAGTTCGTTTTATTCGTACTTGTACATACGTCTACTATAGTCGTGCCTTTCCTCCCTTGCTCATGTCTGTTTACGTGTGACTGTGCACTCAATACGTGCGTATGTGTGTACTATATGCATGCTCTTAGTCAGTTCTATAAGCTACAGCTCCAATCAAATTCCCTCCATGCTTCTTCGTCCAACTAACTCAATGACTAAAAAAAACGTTGTCAGGAATGGAAAAAACTTTAGCAATATCCTTTCCTTCTAAATTCTCACGATGTCTTCAACTATACTACGAACGATAAATGATTCACTTTACAAAAATTTTCTTATCAAATCAAAAACCAAATAATATATTTCTTTCAAAAAAATAAAATAAAATCTAGCTCAACTTTCCCTTACCCTTCCGCTTCTTACGTTCCTTCCTAAAAATTTGTCAAAGTCAAAATAAATTGTCAAAAACTTAACTTGGGTTTTTTTGGGGTTTCTCTCAAAAACTTTGGGAGGAAATGTGAAAAAAGAAACTTGAATAACTGAAAAATCCGTGTATTCTCCTTGAAACACAATCCAGACAGAACTACCAAGTCCTTTCGGACTTGTTTCCTCAGTGACTCTCAGAAAACTGAGCAGTGGTCTCAATAGCCAAGACTTCCTAACTGATTTCCGAAAATCCTACATTTTGAGAAATTCTTTCCACACAAAAATGGTCGAATTTTGATGGAAATCCTTCCGCTCCCTTTAGATGGAAGGAGCTCTTTGGAAATTTGAGACAGATTGAGTAGTAGTAGTAGGATACTGTGATGTAGTTGAGTCTACTGTAAGTATATTTGGGAGTTTCAAAGAAAAAAAACCCAAGGAAATGAACAAATAAAAAAAAACTTGAGAGACTGATGAAACGTACGAGCGGCCACCATGAGGAACAACGCGTGAATGACTGACTGGCCATCCCAACACTAGATAGAAGAGGGAGCTAATAAGTACGGCAAGAGTAACACAAGGAAAAGGATTCGAGGAAAGACCGCATTGGAACGAGGGAATTGCGCGTGCGGGGATAGCCAATTGGCAAAAAGTAGGTTGTTGCAAAAACTGTGGAAAAGGTTCGAGGTTCGACCCAACTACTTAGGGGGTTTCTCACTTCTCTCTCTCTCTCTTTCTCCTCTGCTCGCTTTTATACAGAATACTATATAATATTATAGAATTTATATATATATATATCTAAATTCTTCTTCCACACTGGCTTCTTCTTCAGTCTATAGAGCAAATATCCTTTTGATGATCATCCTACAGGGTGACTGTGACTACCAAACGCCAGCTAAATCTAACCAACCAACCAAACAGCCAGCCAACTTCTTGACTAGCAAGCTAGTGCCAACCAACTAACCAACCAAACCACAAAACTAATATCTAAAATATAAGTTTCAAGTACTATTGGTTGTACATGTGAACTCACTCCTGATCTCAGTCTCTTTTCTTCTCAAAGTCAGTTAAACTGACGGAACAACTTGGACTGGACGGACACACTACAGCGCAGCAGTCACTTCTACATACTAAGAGTCTTTTCCTCAGGAAGACACACACCAACTGAGCACCAACCTCCAACTAACTAACAAACTCCACTTTGCCAAGATTATATGCCGTACGAGAGAGGAAGAAGAGGTACGAACATGAGCTCTAATCTAAAAACTCCTTTTACTACAACGTCAACTACAACCCCACCAGCTACATACCTACATCTCTAGTACTTACTCATCTTTCCGCTCCTCGCCAAAAGATATCATTCTACATGTACTATCAGTCATTTCCCAAACACACACACACACACCAACCACTGCACAATTGTACACAGAGGGAAAAAAATGAGATAGGGAAAAGTCAACGGACAAGCTAATTCTCCTAAAATGAATTGAAATCGAGTGTGCAGAGTTAAATATGACATGAGATAACCCTTTTTTTCTATTTCTCCAAGGTAGATTTCCCTCTTTAAGGGAAAAAAGAAGAAAAACTAAGGTTTAGTCAGAGCAAACACAAGTGCAGGGATGAGACTCAACGCCAACTGAACAAACTCACTGCGGTGACTATGACTATGATGATTTCTTTCTCTCTCTCTCTCTCAATTTTTATTTTTTAATTTCTGCACCTTCTCGTCGCCCTCTTCCTACCTGGCCGGCCCGTAGAGTCTCGGACGAGCACAAGTTGAACTGTGTGAGGAGAAGTGCTGACCGATTGCCACCAGTTATCTCTCCTTTTTATCCAACTTGAACGACTCCTGCCTCATAACTGACAATAATAATTACTATGACCCACCATCATTTCCATGAGGCTCGGCAGTCTCAAAACCTGTTATTCTGTCTCACAAATAATAGAAAAGACAAAACCTTCAATGCCCATCTTCCCTCTCCTCACACACTCCTCACTCCAAAAAACTCTCCGCTCAATCCACCACTACACCATGCTACAGATATGGACACGTGTCAATCTCTAGTACTACACTGTTTCTCAAATCATAAGTATCCCCATGAACCTATCAATATATTCCACCCTCCGCCGGTGTCTGTCTGTCTGTCTGCTCACAAAATACATACGAATATTAGTCCTTCAATTCACACTTTACATCATGGAGCAACTTATAGGGAGCAATAATGCTAATTTCTAATTCACAAATCCCCTCCCTCAAACTACAGAAATCTTTATTGGGAATTGAAAGCTATGGCTCAGATAAGAGGTCTGCATGATGAGGAGCACGGGCGTCCGTGTCAGCACCCCTACTCCTAGAATATAATGAAACAATTATTTTGCAAACTTGATTACTTCTAAGAAGTCTCCACGAGCTTCTACGAGGTTAATGGGTGCTATACGTATAGGCACAGGAGTACTCACTACAGTGCTATACTAGTAACCGTGTGGAGCACCCGAGCATCCGTGACACTCTCCTTAAGCAGATAGCCAAACCAAGTCACATCACACCCATGGATGCCATGTGTATCTGGTTAAATTTAGTTTTGTCTTCGGCACTGGCTTATATATATATATCTATGTCATGAAATGGAATGCTACTGCTGTTGCTATTACAGTATAGAATGGTATGGCATGTCATGAAATGAAATGTAATGAAATGCATTTGGATGAAATGAAATGCACTGCAACTGCTTGAGCTCTAGCTCTTTGCATGGACTTGAAGTACAGATATAGTTTCCTTTGGTTGTAGGACGGATAGATGGATGGATGGCGTATATATTGGCATGGGAGAGGAGGACAGAGTACGGACTGGAGGAAAAGTGTGAGTTGGTGAGTAAGAAACTTTTTTGGATTAGTTTCTCATGTGGAAAGAGGAAGAGGAGACATGCAATAAAAGATAAGATTGAATTGTACAAGAAATGAAGCGTCAGTCTCTCTCATCGTCAGTCCGTAAGTGTTATCTTCTCTCTCCCAAAATTCCATCGTATGTAAAATAATAGAAGATATCTCTCTCTCTCTTTCTCTCTCTCTCCACTCATGTAGATACAGACTCTGACTCTCTATAGAGCGCAAAGGCCGCGTTCTCTATGTAAGCTTTGAAAATTCCAATCTTAATTTACATTTACATTTCCTCAAGCTTCCCATACCATGCCATGCCATCTCATGCAACGTGCCGATCTGGCACTCTCACTCTGGAAACTATGGCTTTGACGTGGATGGACTACTACAGAGGATTCTTTTTATTATTATTTCTGATATAGAATCGAACCACGATGATTCTGATAGTCAAATTATTCAGATTTAATTTAACTTAGATTTCAACTTGTTCTTTGGGAAGCACAGTCAGGAAGACCCTGGCCCTGCTTACCTCTTATGTAACGGAGTGTCTATTCGTCTTCTGCTATGCATTGTAGTACTCTGAAGAATAGCCTTGAGTCTTTGAGTGTGAAGTGCAGGACTACCACACACAAGAACATTTACCGCCAAAACAATCTGCAAGGAGGTAATTACCTATATTATATACACGTAGGTAGGTTACCAATCCATCCTTTCCCCTTGTACCCCACCGCACCATCCCATTAGATGTAGATAGACAATGGCAGATGATAACGTAAGAAAGAAGAAGCAGACAATAAAAGTGCATTAGCATAATCATACTATGACTAATTTTCTTTTTGGGTATTCTCCTCAGATGCTCAATAAATCTTTTATTTTAATTTTTCTTTTGTAATCTTTGGTTTTAGGTTCAAACCCCCTCTCGAGTAAATATTTTAAATTTACATTTTTTCCAAAAAAAAGCTGATACTTTTCTAATTGAATTAAACTAATTTAGAAAATTAGTCCGTATTTAAATTGTGAGAGGGATGAGTGATGTGCGGCTCTAATCCCATTGGATTGTTATTGTCTGCTATGTACGTTAATGGGCCCTCTCTGGCTGAGGAGGCTGATGCTAATGCTAAAAGCCGTGCAATCCTACTCCAGCCAATGCAGTGGGATGCAATGCAATTCAATTCCATGACATTACATTGGAATTGGATGATATGGGGATGACTCGTACGGTTCGTAAATATGAATGTGAATCGTTGAAAAGTCGTTGAATGGGATGGAATTGAATTGAATGGAATGCTCGTGTTGAACTTTGCCAAGTGTGTATCTATCACATGGAAGCCACATGCTATTAGATAACCTTAATATTCTTCTCTAATAATAATGAATGATTCTCCATAGCTCTGCACTCTGTGTGTGGAAGGGTAAAAGTTCCATGAGACATAAGTAGGTATGTACTGCCATGAGTCCAGAGCCAGAGACTCTCTCGTCCTCATCCTGAGGATCTTCTGCATTGTACTTATTCTGCCTCCATCCAGTCAGCCAGCAGGACCAAAGCAAGCAGGCAGGCAGGCAGACAAACAGACAGATCACATACTTATCCTATCCTTCCCTCATATCCCAAGGATGATATGCTTTTTCCTATCTCTGCACGTTCCATCTCCGTCTCTCTATCATACCCTTTCTATTCTCTTCACATATATCTGTCTGGTTTCCTACAGACGAGAGTCTAACGTCAAGTCAGTGCTCGTGTGTGTGTGTGTGAGTGAGTGAGTGTCTGTGCTGTAAAATTGCCCCATATATAGTACATACATACAACTGCTAATGTTCCATGTTCCGTCCTAGCCTGAGCATGCTGAGGCCTGTGCATGGATGGAACGAATCCGTCTATATATAAGACTGTACACAAGATCTCTTGCACCATAATAATATGGTAGGCGTATAGGCAGAGTGAGAGAGCCAAAGTCAAAGAGAGATAAAATGCCGCTGCTGCTAGTGAGTTGAACGGAGCTGAGCTGAGTTGAGATGAGAAGAAGGCGAGAGATTACTGTTTGAATTTGAATCTTACCTGGCCAGGCCTTGCTTGGCTAGCCTAGCCTTAGGACATAGCACCTACTAAAACATTAAATCGTTTCGTTTCACATTATATAACTGTAAGCCTAGCCCAGCCTCTCCTGCTCTATCTAAATATGTCAATAAAACTGGATATATATACAAATGCTGACTATATGAATGGCCGGATATATAGAAGTATGCACAGTTGATATATATATATACCCTATATCTATATAATTACCAGTACAAGTACCTTCGCATGAACTCAGAACAGAACTTGTGTAGTTATGTTGTACTGATATAACACACGAGATTAGGAAAATGGATTTATGAGCAGAGACGGAACGAACGACTGAGAAGTCAGTTGAAGGAAAAATAAAAAGAGAAGAAATAATTCTATGAATACATTTTTCAAACCTGAGAGAGCGTGTGTGTTGTATGTAGGTAGTGAGTGTAATTACATAGAAGGGTAGATATGCACTAACCGCATCAACTCCAGTTGATTTTCTTTTTTTTTTTGATTTCCATCCACTTGACCACCAAAAGCCAGTCGAAGTCTTGGTTGAGCTTCTCTTCATGGTTGTGTGTGACTTTGTTTGGTTTTCGTTGTACGTTGGATTTGCGTTGAAATGTTCTACGATGACACAAAAAACAACAATCAACAATAATATTCAGTTCTTCTGGTCTCTTTTTTTTCGTACATGTACGTTTCACCGTATACAATCAACATTACTCGTTACTCAATGGGGAAAATAACTCAAGATATATAATTTTAACTATTATCTCATTTTTACTGTGTACAGGTGATTAAGGGAATTATGAAATCTCTTACAGTACAATGAAAAAATCCTTTCTACTTTACTCCCTTGCAGTTGAACTGCACACAGAGGACAGACGTCTTGTCACGGTTCACGCAGCCATACCCAAATCAAAACTAAAACCAAAAACTTTCCTCGTAAGAAAAAGAAGCAGGAGGCGTGGTGCACGGAGGGCTTCATTTACTCAACCGATAGGATTTTGAAATCTATTTAAATGAACGGAAAGTAAGTTGAAATCTGAATAGTACTATGTAACTAATGGCGGAGTCACAAATGCAAAATAAAGAATGCTGGAAATGTTGAGAATTAAGGAGATCGTACTGGATGGGACTGAAACTACAGGAATGCGTGAGCTGCTGCAGTTTGACTTGCAGTGAGGGAGGCGGACAAGGGAATGAAAAGTAAGTAAAGTTTGATACAAGGGAACTTTGGAAAGTCAAGTGAGTTTAAAAAAGACCCAGAGAGAAGGTAGACGAGGACGGTGCGGTGCGGTGTTCGGATGTCAACTGATGGAAGGACGATCTGAGGAATGAGGATGGACAAGGTTGTCTGTCCGTCTTCGTGTTGTTGTTATTGTTGTTACCCTTTCCCAAAAAATGTGAGTTTGAAGAACCGACGGAAATGCTGACGAGAGGAACCAGGCTGCCTGGAAGTGAGTGTGTGAGTGTGTGTGTAGTTTCTCGATGCAGTTGTTGGTGGTTGGAGTGTTTGGTGCTGGTGACGGCGAAGCCCAAGTCCAAAGGAGAAGAAGACGAAGAGGTTGACGGGAGGAGATGCACAGAACTCGGGTCTTCCGCACAGACTGACTTGAACGTTTTCAGAGGCAGAGTGTGTACATAACAGGGGGCAACGTCATGAGGCCAATGACCGGGGAATCCGACCGCCCCGACGACCAAAAAACCATCCAACTTTTTCCCCAATGGGCAGAAGGAAGGAGGCGGCTGTGACTGCCACACCAAACCAGCCAGCCAAGTACACTGAACGCACTAAACATATGTGTATCTACACCAACTCACCAACTCGTGGCTCTTGACAATATTGTGATCTTATTATTTTACTTTGCTCTTTACGCTCCTTCCATATTATACGCAGGTCTCTTGCACTGTCTCCAAGTAATGCTGAGCCCTATGTACTCCCCGTCTCTCTCTCTCTGTCTCTCTCAAGCATCTTCTCTCTCAGAATCCTACAATTCACTTTTGCCCTCTGCCTATGGAATCCTTCGTCTTGGGTCTCTCTCTGTAATAATTATATGATGAATCTATTCCGTCTATGTGTGTCTACGGACGCACTCAGCCTCACTTTTTGAGACCAGAGACCGTTCTAAAGGATGACACAAAGATAATTGCTTCCAGCACAAGCATCCTTCCTCCAACCAACTCTTTTTTCTTATTTTTCCCCCCTATTTTCCCGACACTGTCCCTATTGTCCACGGCGAGAGTCAACTCTACTTCTTCTCGCACTCTCCTCCTCTTATATACTAGTCCGTATGCATAGGTAATTATATTCTTATTACTCTCTCTCTCTCTCTCTGCAGACGGACATAGGAGCAGACGGACGGACGGACGGATGGGACGGAGTCGTAGACACCAAGACCAAGACCCAAGCTCTACTCTCAGTTGTCGACAGGAAGATTGTCTATGAAATGTGTAATGTCTACTAATCTCTCTGCGTTTCTAGAATTCCGTCTAGTGACTAGTAGTGACTTGTGAAGCACTAGACGACTCTCGCTATATGCTCTCTATGCGTATGTAACCCTGGCCAGGCGATGTCATAGCAAGTACCTGCGAGACTGAGACGAGAGGAAGGTTGGATTGAAAATTGTAGGGATATTTTATGTATATGCCTGTGTGGATAAAGCTGCTGGCTCAGCACCTGGTTGAGGCCATTGGGACACACCTACCCGAACAATTGTCTCTACGGGCAACCCCTTTTCCCGCCAAATCCAATGGAAGCGTGTGAACACACACGCTGCCCGACTTTGCTCACCATCTACGCGTCAGCCGTCTTCTCTGTCCTCCCATCGCATCTCCTATTCCTTCCACTTCCATCTCTCCTTCTCCGACTCGCTCTCCCACCACTCCACGGCATAGCCACCGCAACGCTACGGCTCCCTTCTCTCTCCCTCTCTCTCTCTCTCTCTCGCTCTCTCTCTCTCTCTCTCTCTCTCGCTCTCTCCCTTCTATCTTCTCCACTCATCCTTTCCTTAACACCTCCACCTCATCCATCCACGGCAGAACACAGGAGAGCAGCCAGAGACCATAGTCGACGCAGTGCATACTCTCACACAAAACAACAGAACCAGAACCAGTGCACTGTAATGTCAAGTCTACTCGACATACGCACTTTACATCCTTCTCCCGATGCACATAGCAATGCATGTACATACTTCATCTCCTCACATAGGTATTTACACTCCAATCCTGCCATACCACAGACTTTACTAAGACCAGTCCAGGACACACCACATGATGAGATACAGACACTCAGACTCAAGCACACATAGGTATTACTATATCTTCTGTGCACTTTATTTCTATTTTCCTTCTCTACTTTCTCGCTCCACACTGAACTGTATGTAGCTACAATGTCGAAATCTAGGCGAAGGCTAAACGTATGTACGCTTACGTCCTGGTGGGTAAATAAAATAAAATGCAGTATGAAACAAGCCAAGTCAAGCAGCACATTTCATTGTTTTGGGCTCTTAGATAATAATATTATTTTCAGTTAGATTTTCTATCGGGGAATTTGTTTTTTGACTTGAGCTTTGAAAGAAATCCGTTGTGGGAGGAAATTTTTGGAATAAGGATATGCATTTTCGGGATGTCAACGTCAACGGTGCTGTGAAGTCGTAGCTATTAAGCTTATAATTAGGGGCTCCCATGTAGATACCTATTTATATATTGACAGTTGACTTTGACTTGACATATTATTGTTGTAATACTGTCACTGGGTGACATGGAAATTAGACGGAATTTTATGCATCATTGTAAAAATAACAAAGTATGCCACGTAAATATTTGTGTACGCTGGTTTTTCTTCTACAATTCTACATGAATTCTAATAATGTGGATTAGGTAAAGTACCTAGTAATTAAGTCAGTTTATTCAATTGGGGATTGCTCTGTGTTCACCTGCTCTATATTGAACTCAAGACTCGTGGTACTCCACTGTGTGTACTAGGCTGATGGTGTTGTTTATGGAAGGAGGAAAATTGGAACGCAATTTTCTCATCATAAAATATTTTAGCTTGACTCGGATGGTAATTATAATTGTAACTGCGTGTTTAATTTTGTCGTGTGTGTCCAAACAGGTCAATTACTGTTACGGATATTCAAATCCAAAACCAGAGCCAAAAATTAAAATCCAACTGAATTAAAGTGGATGATGTGAGACATATACCTACCTACATTACGTCCAGCCAGCTTCCTTCAGCGACGGACTACGAACTCATGAGTGCGTGGAAGGTGGACCTGAGAAAATAATAAAATAATAAAGTACACACGCACATTTGTACATACATGGACGTCCACCTTACACACATTTCTTGGGCACATTAAAATTAAGAGAAAGAGAAGGACTATTCCATACACACAATGGCATGGGTACCTATGTATAATTGTAATTATACGGAGTGTAACACACACACAATATTTATTTGTATACGTTGTTAATTACTATGATATGTCTACGGTATCCGAGTAGGTAGAGGTATAGCTGTATGTATTTGTGAGTAGGAAACGAGTAGACAGACAGACATAAGTGCAAGATGTAATAGGAGGAAGAAAAAATGAGAAAAACTCTGCTTGTTCTGGGTTCTGGTTTGGTAAAATACTTTTACTCAATGCATTTAATGAAAAGTTGAATGAACTATGAAAATTATCGTTTCAATGTATGCGCATATTGGCCTTGGTTCAGTATTCAACAAACTTCCAGCATCTATAAAACACAGGCTCAGAGGCTCGTACGCTCAAAAGAAAAGACAAATCTACTCGTTACATACATACACATCATAAACTTTTCTATCTCTCCCTCGTCTCCGTTGTCTCATCTAAAACTTCATCCATCCAACAACTTCCACTTCTATAGCCCCACACTCAAGCCACACGGATACAGACTGTGCATCTTGAGCTATTTGCTTTTTCTCTGTCTCTGTGTATCTCGGTCCTCGTCATTCAGTTCAGAGGAGATGAGACAGGGCCTCTGAATATGCATCCTTCTCTCTTTCTCATTCCAAGCATTCTTTATACGGGGAGTGAACGGTCTTAGTAGGTACATGGGGCGTAAAAGTCAGTTTCGTGCATACCTATACATCCATAGTCAGATTGCATTTCGCATCTTCTTTCACAAACCAACTCACAATCAGATGGAGTTGAAAATGAAGATGACTCCTTGGTTGTTATAGTTTGATTTAGATTCCGTCTTGAATGACTCTGACTTCTGTACTGACTACTGACTCAATTGAATTCTTACACAATACCAACACCACCATTTCCCATTAACCATCCAGCAGTGCTATGTGCTCTGTCTCTCTCTCTGTCTCTCGATGAACTTCTCCGTCTTCTGGAACAGAGTCTCTGCATACGGCAGACTCCACGCAGCTGAATCGCACAATCAGTCCTACGATCTACGGATTGAGAGAATAGAAAAGAAAAATGCCATTAGAGTATTTACATGAAATAAAATATTATTATGTATTCTGTCAACGCACCAACTTTGAGTCTGTCGATCTATTTACCAACGTCAGAGTCAGTATTTTATCATTCCTACTACTACTGACTGCTAGAACTACGCTACTGACTAAATGCAATCTGTCTTATCCACATAATATAATGACTAGGACTAAGTCCATGGCATATGAAGGATTGGAATTGCAATTAAAATTACGATACAGCTCTGCGCTTTACTTCCTTGGTTTTGGTCCATATTATCTGTGCTTGTCAGTATAATGTATATCTAGGTATGTGCTATGGACCTATATGTACATGTGTGGGTTCTCATATATTATTTTGATGTACAGTTTCTAGTTTACAAGGAGAAACAACAATAAGATGACAGTGTATTGACGTTGTTGTAAAATGATGTTGTATTACATACCAGGTACACTGTTATGATTGTGAAGTTTATATAATTCAGGCCGATGCATTATCTGTATCTTGTTTATTTTATTTTACCTTTTATTTTTCTCAGAAGAGCAGAGCTATGTACTTACGTGTGTGTCAATGTCTCTATTAAATCCGTTCTTTTTCAAACCTTCTACGTTTGCGTCTTCCTTTGCGTCTCGGTGTATTAATCCAAATAAATGATAAGATAATAATGTGACGTATGTATGTATGAAACTTAAATAAAACTCATTCTGTTTGTCCCTCTATGTCTCATTCTGTTTCCTTCTCGTAGGATGGGATGTGTGGGGTTATTTAATCGAATTGTACTTTTTATGACGCTTCATGAACTTTTACGCCAGTGAACAGACGAACTCAGGTACTACCTACCCTCGTACCCCTTTAATCCCCATTAAATTCAATTCCTGCTGATAGGGATGGAGTCTAAGATAAACCCGTTTCTGGTCTGGGTATGTGTGTACGAAGCGAAAGACAGAATCATAGAAATGAGTAAGAAAACGAAAATAAAATGGGTTTCATGTGTATAAACATGAATAAGGTGAAGATCGGGATTCTTGATTGTGGATTGCTGACATTCTTGGAATTAATTATTATAGATTTTTGGAAGGGGATCTAAATAATATGTATTGAGCATAGTGGAGTAGTGGAGCAGACGTCTGGATTGGATTATTGGGTCATATAATTTAGTATAGGAGAGGAGAAGGTATTGCGGTGAGGTATGTGGGTAAAGGTAAAAATGTGGGAGAAAAGCGGGTTGGTGCTGGTTCTGGTGCGGGTATTTTATGAGTGCAGACGAAGAATGTGTTGGGCATGCATGTAGGTGCCGTGGAGTATTCATGGGTATGTGTGCATAGAAGATGAAAGTAAATTGAAGTACCTACCTATTTAGAGTTGACTGAGGATAGTCTGTTATGATATGTTCTATTATGACATGGAAATGGTTTGGTGGTTGGCGGTAGTAGCGGTGGGAGTGGTGGTGATAGATTTTGGTGGTTGAGGAGAATTATTTGAGAGAGAGAGAGAGAGAGAGAAGGGAAGAGAAAAGTTTTTGAGGATTCAAAAGAGCGAAGGCAAAATCAAAAGTTGAGTTGAGTCTAGGAGTGGAGCGAGCTGAGTTTGAGCTGAGTTGGTGATGAGGGGAAGGGGAAGGGAAGGGGAGGGGAAGAGGAGGTGAAGGGGAGGAGGGCGAGGGAGTTGAGAGGAGGAATGGATGACACGTGGCGCGAAAAGGCACGCTTTCTCGAGGTCAATGAACTCTTGGGTTCCCTCCACGTGTCCCGCCATCCTCTTCCTCACCAATCCAATCCAATCTCATCCAATGCACCATCGCATCAGCCAGAGTCACAACCAGAGCCAGAGCCAGCCATCATCATTATTTCAGCCCAAAATACGAGCCAGAGGATCCACAGCGCCGAGAGTTCACATGGAATGGAAGGCAAAGAAAAGCATATAGTTTCATGGAACGGAACGACGGTGAAGAGGCTGCGGAGACCCTGGCTCAAGAGCACCAACAACAAACTCTTGGCTCCCAACGACTCAACGCGAACCAAATGTCTACGGCAACTGTAGACTGTCTCTGTCCTGGACTTTGGCAGTGGCGGCGTGTATGGCTCAATGGCCACGACGAAAGCTCAGCTTTCCATTTTCTAAATCCGAAATCGAACTCGCATTGGATGGAGGACGGACGCGTGTGTGTGTGTCTCTGTCTGCCTTTGCTCCTGCATTTGCTTGGGAAGAGTGGTGGTGGCAGTGGCAGTGGCAGACGCTGCTGCTGCTCTTGGAAAAAGGAAGGAAAGGCGTCCCAGACGACCTCCTCCATGTTTCCTTCCCTCAACCTCATCCTGGTCCTCGGCAGAATTTCACAGAGATTCCAAAATATCTCTTTTTACTCTCCGTCTCTTCTATTTATCATTATGATCCTGCTATGTAGGCCAGTGCCCTCCTTGTCTTACCTTGTCCCTCCGCCACACTGCACGGAGAGCTCTTTACCCCTCTTTTCTCTTCAGCATTCAATATTCCATTCCTCATGCCCTACACTCTCCACTCTAAATTCTCACTTTCACTTCGCTCCCTCTTCACCATCTTTATAGCCACTTCGAGTCCTATTCCAGTTTGAACATTCGGCATTCCTCCCTTCTTAGCATTCCCATTCCTATTTATACTCGGTCCTCTGTAGCTTCTCTATACTTACGATTACGACCTACGTCGACGTCTACAGCCACACACACACAGGCTGGCTCAGTACCTTCACCGAAAGCAATCCCTATGCCTATAGGTACGAGTATACTGCCATGCACATCCATCCATGGGGATTAATGCATTTTCTAGTTTCTCCTCCAGTTTCTTCTCCTTCAGGCAGACAGACACGTGCACAGACGATTTCTGCAAATCACATATTCATTTATTTTTCCTCCTTTCCTTCTATATTTACTTTACTTATTTTTATTACAGACGAATTTCAAACATACTTCCTCCCACTAACTTTAGTACTGCTCACTCACAACTCAATGGACTGAGGCTCTATCGGTAGTCACTATCACAAGAAGACACTCGTACTGCAGTATTGAAAGAAATTGAAAGTTTCAAAGCAAATACGATTAGAGGCTCTCCTATATCTAATAAAAGAAATTACAAATTAATTACTTTTTAATTAACTAAGACTGCGTGGGATACAATTATTTGTAGTAAGCATTGTATGTGCAATATTGGTATCGGTGTCGAGTCCAGTACGGGGAAAGACATTTAATTATTAAATGGTAATCGATTTCTGCCATAATTACTAGGATTTTACATCGTTTACATCTAACTATCGTAATAGAATGTTATAATAGCAATCCATGGACACAGTAAGTACGATGCACTGAATTATTTAAAAAAATATTCAGTTGAACCATTCAACTGATAATAATTGACATGGATATGATGACCCGTGAGTGTTAGTAGGGCACGAGTAATTAAAGATAGCATTACTTACATACGTAGGGAGTATGCCTACATCCTTATTTCCCATCCTTGATGTTATGTATCATGCATAGTTTGCATGCAATATATCACATTTCACAATATTTGTGTATGCAGATATGTACATATATCCACGGTCCAAAGACAAAATATACATATATAAAAGGATATCTTCACCGAGCACTTGGACTGTACTGACTATTGATTGGGTCATAAAAATCATAATATGTCCATTAAATATCCACATTTCACAATTTTAATGACATTTTATGTCACTGACAACTTAATGTGAAAAAATCTAACTAGAAATGTGCATGCCTATGTATATACCTATATATGTAGCAAACATTCGTGGAAATACACGATAATTTGAAAAAATAATGTTATTAAATATGGATAGAAGGCCTGCTATATCTGCATAGTATTTTTAAAGCTAATACAAAAAAAGCTCGTTAAAAATTGAAAATGGCTGTCAAAGTATCGGCAACGGAGTATAGAGTGCATATAACCTATAGGTATACATACATACACCCAAATGGACTTGGTCAGCGAAGAGCAGGACGGTAGCTAGCAAAATGGACAGTTAAGTGTATACATTTTAATGCCGAGATTTAATGCATCATTTAATTGTGCTTTATAGTGAATAAATAAATTCCGAAACTCAGAAATTAAATTGAATAAAATGGATCGTAAAATATCCACTTTTTTTTACTTCTATTATTTTTTTATTGGCCTCAGAATGGAGAAATAGACATTGATGAAAAATAATCGACTTCGGCGTCACATGCAGCGGGACACGCACACATCCATTCCAATATACATAAGTAGCCTGAATTCAAAAATCACAATTTGTATGTATTCCCTGTTCACACAGGGCTTCCCTGAAGAAGGGATGCGGCATCACCATGGCATAGTCGCTCCGCTAACGTCCTGTCACCATCGCACCGATTCGTTCCCGTTCACGGGATTGACTGATAAGTCAGTGTAACCCACATAGAACTGATCGTCACAGCCATAACTTCTGTACTAAAGAATTGTTAGAGCATAGACTAATGTAAGTATGTAGGTAGATGTAAAAATGTGGATTTATTAAAGTTTTGCACCTTGAGAAAAACTCGAGATTTGATACCCCTTTGAAATGGAACTACACACACACACACCTGTCCCGTCTGAAGAAGATGCATTCAACTCCCATTATGTAGGTATGTACCCACATGCATGGCACTTACTGCACTCGCATATTTTACTACGTCTCTACTAGTAGTGCTGTTCACTTTATTATGCATAATGGCACTTGAGCTAGAGAGGCATGATAGTAGTGTGCCAGTTGAGTGTGCACATTCCCATAGGTAGTGTGTAATAGTATTAAGTGGGGAAGTTTGAAAGAATGCGAATGTTTATGTGTGTGATTTGATGTGCTGTGCTCCGCTGTAGGCCGCCTCACTTCTTTAAACAATCTACGTATATACACACTACAGTTATTACTACAAACTCCCAAACAACGACAGTTGAACAGTCCAAGTAGTATGTAACTAGGTATATCTCCTGTACGTTTGTGGGCAGTCTAGTATAAACAGAGAGAAAAAAGAGCAAGTACCGTAAACGCTCGAGTAGAGCCCCTGGGGCTCTATTTCAAATTTAGTGTCGTAGATTGGGGCTGTATTCGAGA